>ML663483.1:2053806-2168605 GCA_007570785.1 Antilocapra americana | reverse complement strand
ACAACCAACTATTACCTAGTCAAAAAAAAAAAAACCTATTTTTTAAGTAAATTTCAGTGACTCTCTTTTTTTGTTGCTGTTAGTGTTGGTCGCCTTTTTTTTTAATCTCCTGTTTTTCCTTTTTTTAAATTTTTTTATTCCCCGCCACCTCCTTTTTTTCCTTTTTTTCTTCTTTTTTGGTAATTGTATTGTTCAGAATCCAACCTTTACTCTAGATTTTTAGTCTTTGCTTTTTAGTATTTGTTATCAACTTTGTATCTTTAAGAACCCAATCTTCAGTACCCATTTATACTTGGGAGTGAGATCACTGGCTTGACTGCTCTCTCCCCATTTTTGTCTCCCACTTTTCTTCCAACAGGTCACCTCTATCATCCCCCTCCCCTTCTCTCTTCTCTACCCAACTCTGTGAATCTCTCTGAGTGTTACGAGTTGTGAAGAACACTGAGATAACTGATTACTGGCTGGATCTGTCTCTGTCCATCTGATTCTCTCTTTTCTCTCCCTGGCCACTTCTGTCTCCTTCCTCCCTCTTCTCTTTTCAGTATAACTCTGTGAACATCTCTGAGGGATCCAGACTGTGGAGAGCACACAGGAAAGTGATCACTCTCTCACCATTTGAATCTTTTCTTTTCCTTCTGGTCACCTCTATCTCTCTCCTCCCTCTTCTCCACGCCATGTAACTCTGTGTACCTCTCTGGGTGTCCCTCATTGTGGAGAAACTTCTTATCATTAACCTAGACATTCTACCATCATTGCTATGTAGATGGAGGAGTCCTGAGGCTACTGGAAGACAGGAGGCTAAGCCCAGATCCTGAGAATACCAGAGAACTCCTGGATCCAGGAGTTAATTAACTGATAGGAGCTCATCAAACGCCTCCATACCTAAACTGAAACCAAGCACCCCCCAAGGGCCAACAAGCTCCAGAGTAAGATATACCAAGCAAATTCTCCAGCAACACAGGAACATAGCCTGGGCTTCAATACGCAGGCTGCCCAAAGTCACACCAAGCCCACTGACATCTCAAAACTCTCTAATGGACACTTCATTGCTCGTCAGAGTGAGGAAATCCAGATCCACCCACCAGAACACCGACATAAGCTTTCCCAACCAGGAAACTTTGACTAACCACCTGTCCAACCCCATCCATAGTGAGGAACCTCCACAATAAAGAGATAACACAGCAATATAAATAAGATGAAAAGGCAGAGAAATATCCAGCAGGTAAAGGAACAGGATAAATGTTCTCCAGACCAAACAAAAGAGGAGGAGATAGGAAATCTACCTGATAAAGAATTCTGAATAATGATAGTGAAGATGATCCAAAATCTTGAAAACAAATTGGAGTTACAGTTTAATAACCTGCAGACAAGGATTGAGAAGATGCAAGAAAGGTTTAACAAGGACTTAGAAGAAATGAAAAAGAGTCAAAATAAAATGAATAATGCAATAAATGAGATCAAAAACACCCTGGAGGGAACTAACAGTAGAATAACAGAGATAGAAGACAGGATAAGTGAGGTAGAAGACAGAATGGCAGAAATAAACGAAATAGAGAGGAAAAATGAAAAAAGAATTAAAAGAAATGAGGACAATCTCAGAGACCTCTGGGACAGTGTTAAACGCACCAACATTCGAATCATAGGAGTCCCAGAAGAAGACAAAAAGAAAGACCATCAGAAAATACTTGAGGAGATAACAGTGGAAAATTTCCCTAAAATGGGAAAGGAAATGATCACCCAAGTCCAAGAAACCCAGAGAGTCCCAAACAGGCTGAACCCAAAGCGAAACACTCCAAGACACATATTAGTCAAATTAACAAAGATCAAACTCAAAGAGGAAGTATTAAAAACAGCAAGGGAAAAACAACAAATAACACACAAGATGAATCCCATAAGGATAACAGCTGATCTCTCAATAGAAATTCTTCAGGCTAGAAGGGAATGGCAGGACATACTTAAAAGTCATGAAAGAAAATAATCTACAACCCCGATTACTGTACCCAGCAAGGATCTCATTCAATTTTGAAGGAGAAATCAAAAGCTTTACAGACGAGCAAAAGCTGAGAGAATTCAGCAACACCAAATCAGCGCTCCAACGAATGCTAAAGGATCTCTCCTAGATAGGAAACACGGATAGGATATATAATCTCGAACCCAAAACAATAAAGTAAATGGCAACGGGATCATACTTATCAATAATTACCTTAAATGTAAACGGGTTGAATGCCCCAACCAAAAGACAAAGATTGGCCGATTGGATACAGAAACAAGACCCCTATATATGTTGTCTACAAGAGACCCACCTCAAACCTAGGGACACATATAGACTGAAAGTTAAAGGCTGGAAAAAGATATTCCATGCAAATAAAGACCACAAGAAAGCAGGAGTGGCAATACTCATATCAGATAAATTAGACTTTAAATAAAGGCTGTGAAAAGAGATAAAGATGGACACTACATAATGATCAAAGAATCAATCCAAGAAGAAAATATGACAATTATAAATATAAATGCACCCAACATAGGAGCACCACAATATGTAAAGCAAATGTTAACAAGTATGAAAGGGGAGATTAATAATAACACAATAATAGAGGGAGACTTTAATACCCCACTCACACCAATGGATAGATAACTAAACAGAAAATTAACAAGTAAACACAAACTTTAAATGATACAATAGACCAGTTAGACCTAATTGATATCTATAGGACATTTCACCCCAAAATAATGAATTTCACCTTTTTCCCAAGTGCACACGGGACCTTTTCCAGAAGAGATCACATCCTGGGCCATCAATCTAGCCTTGGTAAATTCAAAAAAATTAACATCATTCCAAGCATCTTTTCTGACCACAATGCAGTAATATTAGATGTCAATTACAGGAGAAAAACCTTTAAAAATTCTAACATATGGAAGATCAACAACAAGCTGCTGAATAACCAACAAATCACAGAAGAAATCAAAAAAGAAATCCAATTATGCATAGAAATGAATGAAAATGAAAACACAACAACCCAAAACCTAAGGGACACTGTAAAATCAGTGCTAAGGGGAAGGTTCATAGCAATACAGGCTTACCTCTGGTAAAAAGAAAAAAAGTCAAATAAATAACCTAACTTTACACCTAAAGCAACTAGAAAAGGAAGAAATGCAGAATGCCAGGGTTAGTAGAAGGAAAGAAATCTTAAAGATCAGGGCAGAAATAAAAGAGACCACAGCAAAAATCAACAAAGCCAATACCTGGTTCTTTGAGAAGATAAATAAAATTGACAAACCATTATCCAGATTCATTAAGAAACAAAGGGAGAAAAACCAAATCAACAAAATTTGAAACGAAAATGGAGAAATCACAACAGACAACACAGAAATCCAAAGCATAATAAGAGCCTATTATCAGCAACTTTTTACAAGTAAACTGGACAACTTGGAAGAAACGAACAAATTCTTAGAAAAGTACAACTTTCTAAACCTAAAACAGGAAGAGACAGATAATCTTAACAGACTCATCACAAGCATGGAAATTGAAACTGTAAACAGAAATATTCCAACAAACAAAAGCCCAGGACCAGATGGCTTCACAGTCAAATTATACCAAAAATTTAGAGAAGAGCTAACACCTATTCTACTCAAACTCTTCCAGAAAATTGCAGAGGAAACTTAACTTCCAAATTCATTCTATGAGGCCACCATTACCCTAATACCAAAACCCGACAAAGATGCCACAGAAAAAGAAAACTACAGGCCGATAACACTGATGAACATAGACACAAAAATCTTTAACAAAATTCTAGCAAATAGAATTCAACAACACATTAAAAAGATCATACATCATGACCAAGTAGGCTTTATGCCAGGGATGCGAGGATTCTTCAATATTCACAAATCAATCAGTGTAATACATCACATTAACAAGTTGAAAAATAAAAACCACATGATTATCTCAATAGATGCAGAGAAAGCCTTTGACAAAATTCAACATCCATTTATGATAAAAACCCTCCAAAAAGCAGGAATAGAAGGAACATACCTCAACATAATATGACAAACCCACAGCAAACATTATCCTCAATGGTGAAAAATTGAAAGCATTTCCCCTAAAGTCAGGAACAAGACAAGGGTGCCCACTCTCACCACTACTTTTCAACATAGTTTTGGAAGTCTTGGCGACAACAATCAGAGCAGAAAAAGAAATAAAAGGAATCCAGATTGGAAAAGGAGAAGTAAAACTCTCACTGTTTGCAGATGACATAATCCTCTACATAGAAAACCCTAAAGACTCTACCAGAAAATTACTAGAGCTAATGAGTGAATACAGTAAAGTTGCAGGGTATAAAATCAACACACAGAAATCCCCTGCATTCCTATACACTAACAATGAGAAAACAGAAAGAGAATTAAGGAAACAATTCCATTCACCATTGAAACAAAAAGAATAAAATACTTAGGAATATATCTTCCTAAAGAAACAAAAGACCTATATACAGAAAAGTATAAAACACTGAAGAAAGAAATCAAAGAAGATGCAAATAAATGGAGAAATATACCATTTCATGGATTGGAAGAATCAATATAGTGAAAATGAGTATACTACCCAGAGCAATCTATAGATTCAATGCAATTGCTATCAAGCTACCAGAGGTTCTTTTCAGAGAACTAGAACAAATAAGTTCATAATTTGTATGGAAATACAAAAAACCTCGAATAGTCAAAGCAGTCTTGAGAAAGAAGAATGGAACTGGAGGAATCAACCTACCTGACTTTAGGCTATACTACAAAGCCATAGTCATCAAGACAGTATGGTACTGGCACAAAGAGAGAAATATAGATCAATGGAACAAAATAGAAAGCCCAGAGATAAATCCACGCACCTATGGACACCTTATCTTTGACAAAGGAGGCAAGAATATACAATGGAGAAAAGACAATCTCTTTAACAAGTGGTGCTGGGAAAACTGGTCCACCACTTGTAAAAGAGCGAAACTAGAACACTTTCTAACACCATACACAAAAATAAACTCAAAATGGATCAAAGATCTAAATGTAAGACCAGAAACTACAAAACTCCTAGAGGAAAACATAGGCAAAACACTCTGACATAAACCAAAGCAAGATCCTCCCAGAATATTGGAAATAAAAGCAAAACTAAACAAATGGGATCTAATTAAAATTAAAAGCTTCTGTACAACAAAGGAAACTAAAACCAAGGTGAAAAGGCAGCCTTCAGAATGGGAGAAAATAATAGCAAATGAAGAAACAGACAAACAATTAATCTCAAAGATATACAAGCAAATCCTGCAGCTTAATCCATAAAAACAAACGACCCAATCAAAAAGTGGGCCAAAGAACTAAACAGACATTTCTCCAAAGAAGACATAAAAATGGCTAACAAACACATGAAAAGATGCTCAACATCACTCATTATCAGAGAAATGCAAATCAAAACCACATGAGATACCACTTTACACCAGTCAGAATGGCTGCCATCCAAAAGTCTACAAGCAATAAATGCTGGAGAGGATGTGGAGAAAAGGGAACCCTCTTATACTGTTGGTGGGAATGCAAACTAGTACAGCCACTATGGAGAACAGTGTGGAGATTCTTTAGAAAACTGGAAATAGAACTGCCATATGACCCAGCAATCCCACTGCTGGGCATATACACTGAGGAAACCAGAATTGAAAGAGACACGTGTACCCCAATGTTCATTGCTGCTTTGTTTACAATAGCCAGGACATGGAAGCAACCTAGATGTCCATCAACAGACGAATGGATAAGAAAGCTGTGGTACATATACACAATGGAATATTGCTCAGCCATTAAAAAGAATACATTTGAATCAGTTCTACTCAAGTGGACGGAACTGGAGCCTATTATAGAGAGTGAAGTAAGCCAGAAGGAAAAACAATACAGTATACTAACGCATATATATGGAATTTAGAAAGATGGTAATGATAACACTGTATGTGAGACAGCAAAAGAAACGCAGATGTATACAACAGTTTTTTGGACTCTTTGGGAGAGGGCAAGGGTCGGATGATATGACAGAATGGCATTGAAACATGTAAATTATCATATGTGAAATGAATCGGTTTGATGCTTGATACAGAGTGCTCAGGGCTGGTGCACCAGGATGACCCAGAGGGATGGAATTTGGAGGGAAGTGGGAGGGGGCTTCTGGAAGGGGAACACATGTATACCGATGGTGGATTCATGTCAATATATGGCAAAACCAACACAATAATGTAATAAATAAATAAATAAATAAAAGAAGAAATAAAATTAAGGATCTGAAATTACTTTTACCTTATAATCCAAGAAAGAATTCACTTGCTCTACTTCAGAATTACTTATCATGTCACTTTCTTCATCATCAATAATTTCTATTTTCTGTAACACAAGTATAGAAGTTTTCATAAATATATATCTTATCATCACCATTACACTCAATAATATATAGAGCATATCATTCAATGTTCTGTTTTAATGATGGGGTTTTCTAGTCTAGGTTATCAAGAGTAAATTGTAACTGACTGGCTCCTCAGCTTTACATCTAGTAAGTATCTGAGCCACCTCCTTTAGTAATAGTAAATTATTGTAATATAATTTAAAATAGAAAAAACACTTTCACAATGTACCTGAAAAAATAAGCAATCAAACTCTGCTTAAATACCGCCCTCCAGGAACTGCGAATTTGTATTTTGTAAAGGTAGTCTAAAAATTTAATTGGCTGGCAGAACTTTCTTCTTTACACTTTCATATTTCTCTTTGCAACTTGTAATGCAAAATATAAACATATGACGTGCATTGAAAAGTAAAATACAGCTTTTTGTTTAAAAAAATCCACTTATTCACAGCACTCCATTAGTGAGACAATTGAAAGCAGACATTTATAATGTAATGATGATAAGAGTATGGTGATTTGTTTCCTTCACTGGGCAGTAAGAAAGAGAAGAGAGAGAGCAAGAACAAGAGAAACACTAAACTGCCCTTCAGCTCAGTTGCTCAGTCGTGTCTACCTATTTACAATCCCATGGACTGCAGCACACCAGGCTTCCCTGTCCAGCACCAACTCCTGGAGCTTGCTCAAACTCATGTCCATCGAGTCAGTGATGCCATACAAACATTTCCTCCTCTGTCGTCCCCTTCTCCTCCTGCCTTCAATATTTCCCAGCATCAGGATCTTTTCCAATGAGTCAGTTCTTGGCATCAGGTGGCCAAAATGTTGGAGAATCCTCTTTAGCATGAGCCCTTCCAAAGAATATTCAGGATGGACTGATTTCCTTCAGAACTGACTGGCATTACCTCCTTGCCCTCCAAGAGACTCTCAAGAGTCTTCTCCAACATCACAGTTCAAAGTCGTCAGTTCCTTGGTGCTCAGTTTTCTTTATAGTCCAGCTCTCACATCCATACATGACTACTGGAAAAACCGTAACTTTGACTAGATGGATCTTTGTTGGCAAAGTAATGTCTCTGATTTTTAATATGCTGTCTAGTTTGATCATCAGAGAAGGCAATGGCACCCACTCTGGTACTCTTGCCTGGAAAATCCCATGGACGGAGGAGCCTGGTGGGCTGCCATCTGTGGGGTTGCACAGAGTCAGACATGACTGAAGCGACTTAGCAGCAGCAGCAGTAGCCTTTTGGTCATAGCTTTCTTCCAAGGAGCAAGCCTCTTTTAATTTCATGGCTACAGTCACCATGTGCAGTGATTTTGGAGCCCAAGAAAATAAAGTTTCTCACTGTTTCCATTATTTCCCCATCTATTAGCCATGAAGTGATGGGACCAGAAGCCATGATCTGAGTTTTTTGAGCTTTAAGACTTTTTCACTCTCCCCTTTCACTTTTATCAAGAAGCTCTTTAGTTCTTCACTTTCTGCCATAAGGGTGGTGTCATTTGCATATCTGAGGTTATTTATATTTCTCCCAGCAATCTTGATTCTACCTTGTGCTTCATCCAGCCCAGCATTTCATATGATGTACTCTGTGTATAAGCTAAATAAGCAGGGTGACAATATACAGCCTTGACGTACTCCTTTCTCAAATTGGAACCAATCCATTGTTTCATTTCTAACTGTTGTTTCTTGACCTGTATACAGATTTCTCAGGAGGTGGGTCTGGTTGTCTGGTATTCCCATCTCTTGAAGAATTTTCCACATTTTACTGTGATCCATACAGTCAAAGGCTTTGGCGTAATTGATGAAGCAGATGTTTTTCTGGAGCTCTCTTGCTTTTTCTATAATGCAACGGCTGTTGGCAATTTGATCTCTGGTTCCTCTGCCTTTTCTAAAACCAGCTTGAATATCTGGAAGTTCATGGTTCACATACTATTGAAGCTGGGTTTGCAGAATTTTGAGTATTAATTTGCTAGCATGTGAGATGAGTGCAATTGTGCAGTAGTTTAAACATTCTTTGGCATTGTCTTTCTTTAGGACTGGAATGAAAACTGACCTTTTCCAGCCCTGTAGCCACTGCTGAGTACTTCAAATTTACTGGTATATTGAGTGCAGCACTTTCACAGCAGCATCTTTTAGGATTTGAAATAGCTCAACTGGAATTCCATCGCCTCCATTAGCTTTGTTCATTGTGATGCTTCCTAATGTCCACCTGACTTCGCATTCCAGGATGTCTGGCTCTTAGGTGAGTGATCACACCATTATGGTTATCTGGGTCATGAAGTTTTTTGTTTGTTTTCTATAGTTTTTTGTGTGTATTCTTGCCACCTTTCCTTAATATTTTCTTCTTGTGTTAGGTTCATACAATTTTTGTCCTTTACTGTGCCCATCTTTGCATGAATTGTTCCCTTGGATATCTCTAATTTTCTTGAAGACATCTCTAGTCTTTCCCATTCCATTGTTTTCCTCTATTTCTTTGCACTGATCTCTGAAGAAGGCTTTCTTATCTCTCCTTGCTATTCTTTGGAACTCTGCATTCAGATGGATATATCATTCTTTCTTCCTTTGCCTTTAGCATCTCTTCTTTTCTCAGCTATTTGTAAGTCCTCCTATACAACCATTTTGCCTTTTTTACATTTCTTTTTCTTGAGGATCATCTTGATCCCTGCCTCCTGTACATTGTCATAAACCTCTGTCCATTGTGGACATTGAACTATAGATGGAGGTTCGTGACGTTGTACAGGAGGCAGTGATCAAGTCCATCCCCAAGAAAAAGAAACTGCTTTTAGCTTTAGAATTGATGTACAGCATAGTTTGCATAGTATCTTGCACACAGTAGGTACTATTTAAATATTTGTCAAAAGAATGACCATAACAGCTTAACATCAATGGAAAGAATGGCTGATAAGCTCTAACCATAGAATCTCTAATCATCAAATTCCTTTTTAAAAAAAAAACAAAACCAAAAGACAAAATTTGCTTCAAATTTTTCTTCTGCATATGAATAATGCAGTTAAAAAAAACACTTTAGACATTTAAACCCTGCCAACCCAAAAGAAAATTTAAAGAGAAAAGCTAAGTTAGAGTTAGTCACTAGGCAGTCTTTTAAGAACAATCACATTAATAACAACATGTCACAGGCAGAATTTGAAATCAAATTTCCTAACCAGCAATTGATATAGTGATTAAAAATCTCAGACGAACTTGTAATGATTATATTTGATATATTTCCTTTGAGGATATACCATAACAGGGTTTGTTACCAGCAGCCTTCTGAGTCAGAAAGACAGCTGCAAAGGAATTGCTTTGTACTGCAGCCTGGAGATGAATCTAATGTTTTGTTTTCTATTATAATAACTATAAACTTGGGGCTTACTCATGTTGGCTCTCACCAGAACACCGATTAGATATCTTTTTTGATGTTGTTGTTCAAGTTTTTCTATTTGGATAGGGTCTGGGGAAAAAGAACTAAGTAATCAAGGGAGAAGGCTTGAGGGAGCCACTGTATAGATTTGTGCATATAAATAGGTCTTGTATGTCTTTGTGATTTGCCATCCATGAATAATTGGAGACATTCTAAAGTTATAGGTAGAGGAAATCAACCTTTGAAAATTTGAAGTTTTGTCTTTGAAAATCAAGTTTTCTTGATATATTAGGTGCCTAAGTGACTGTGAGTCATCCCATGCCAGGACTTCATTCATTATTTTCAAATGTCTGCCACAGGGGAGATTCAATGCTGAGAAATTCAGACGGAAAATGAGCATATCTTTAGGAGAACAAAGTTTCCAATTTGTAAATAACAGCATATAATTTGTAATAGTATTACACAAATCTAGAGTAAAGGAGATTATTAAATAGTGGAATTAAGAATATTGGCACAATTAATAATTGTGGGAAACAATTATTACTAGCTATCTAATGAAAACACAACTTTGTCTCAAAATAAAAACTTATTTTCCTATATGCCCATTCAATTTAGTTAGGTCAACCATCAACTTAAATCAGGACTGAAATCAGTAAAATACAATCCAAAACTACACTCTGTGTGTGGAAAACACTGTTATATATTCTTTATATATAGCAAAAAAGAACAAAACCATTTCATATGCTCAAGTTTTATTAAAGTGATGTGACAGAATTATAATGCCAGATAAATAATGTTCGCAGTGGAAGCCAGGGTAAATCTTGAAGTTACAGCCATTTTGTAATAGAAAAATGTATTATATGGACCAATTGTAAAGATTGCAATGAAGCAAAACATACTGATTTGAAAGCAAAAACAGCAGCACAATGACATTTTCCTTTATGTCTGACTGTGGGTTAATGCCATGTTGATTTCTAAATTACTTGATTGAGTCAGAATATAAATAGATGCTGCTAAAACAGCTGCTTCCAGAACATCTCTATATACCAATAATGTTTACATTTTTACAAAACCTAGTTGAAGTCACACGTAGGCTGTGTCTGCTTGCTATTCAGTTTTTTAATACTGCCTTTCCTCTATTACTAAAATTTTTAAGATGACTCGCTGATGCCAATTTAACTAAAAAGAAGAAAAGTTCCTAAACACAGTGGAGACAGGTATGGTCTGAACAGAGAAGACAAAAATCAGGAATCCATGGATACAAGTTCCAGAACTAAGAATGACTTCCTTCATGGTCTCATGTTAAACTTTTAAAATTCTGCCATCTGTCAAATGAGAAGAAATTGGCTATTTGCTGAATATGTTGAAGCAAAATAACTTGTTATGTTAAAAATGTCACATATGTAGTAGGCATTAGGTTTTCATATTTGCAAAGCTCTGACATAAAAAAAGGCACAAATGATATCACTTTAAATTTCATTTATTAAACCTTATAAGATATATTATTGCATCAGTAAAAGATCTGTTTTGATTTGCGGAGCAAGACTTTTTTTCTGACAATGATGATATTGGCACCAACAGGAAATAAATCCTTGTAATCCATCATGTAATGAGGAAAGAATCTCAAAGTGTACATACCACATTATCTGCAGATACTGCATGGTGGTTCTCTTCCTTATGAGCCCTTGCCTCATTTGGAACAACTTCATTTGACTCCTCTATAGAAACAAAGAAGACCATGATTTCATTTTTCATTCCTTAAATCTTTATTGCAAACTTTGTTTTTCAAAATAACTTTAATAATTTCTCTATTGTAAAAAGGCACAAATGGCAATTCTACTTTTTTAACAGTGTATTCTAAGAAAATAGTGTGGATGGGTTCAAATTTAATGATGGTCATCACTGTGATATTTATAATTGAAAAATCTGAAGCGTTTATATGGTTAACAATAGAGGCTTGGATAAATCATGTGGGGCTTATCCTTATAATAAATACTATAAAAGAAGTAAAAATGAAATAGAAGAATAGTTTATAATAAAGAAAATATTCATATCTATTGGAAAGAGAAAAACTGAAAGTGACAAAATCTACTATGTAGGTACACTGTGATCTTAATTTTGTTTAAGAGGAAAAGCATATATTTTCATGGAGAATAAAAAGACTGACACTATTTACATCAAGGCCTCACCATTATTATTTCTGAGTGGAATTACAACTTGTATTACTCTTCATTTTGTCTAATTTACTTGCTTTTATAATTCTTATTTTCTTCTATTTGCTTATTTATATTTAAATATTTTCTACAATAAACATGTAGTGCTCATTTTAATAAGAAAATAGTATAAAAATAATGTTTAAATACATGATGTAATACTATAAATATAGTATATTTTCAAGTTTGTAAAAAAGGATGTGTGTACGAGTGTACACAGACACACATAAACAATCTTGTATATATGCAAAGAGAAAGCACTGGCATAAATATTTTCTCACCCCCATTTCAAGAATGGATATCACTGAAGGGTACGATTTTTTTTCTAATTTTTTCATTGTATGTTCCAATGTTTTCTATAATGAATGTGTATCCCTTTTATGATCAAATTTTAGTACTCCCATACTGTATGGGGAGTGGCCAAGATGAGCTAACTTCCTCTCATGGACACACCAAAATTGCAACTATTTACAGAGCAACTATCCTTGAGAACAATATGAGGATAAGCAGAAAAGATCAACTGCTGGAAATATAATGAAGGGATCACAAGAAGAGGGGTCAGAGGGGTGAAGACACAGTATAGTGAAGACCCATACCCTTGGGGAAGATGACTCACAAACAGGAGGATAACTATAATTTCAGAGATACTCTCCCAAGGAGAGAGGGAGCTGAGCCCCACATCAGGCTCTCCAGTCTAGGGGTCTTGCACTTGGAAGATGAGCCCTTAGAATGCTTGACTTTGAAAGGCAGCAGGGCTTACATTCAAGAGAGTCAGAGGGCTGTGGAGGAAAGACTCCATTCATAAAGAGCATACAAAATCTCACCCTCCAAGATCCAGGTCAGAAGCAGTAATTTGAAAGGAGTTTGGGTTCTGATCTTGAAAATCCTCCTGGAGGCAGGAGGCAAATGAAACTCACCTTGGAAACATAGAAGGTAGCAGTAGCCATTTAGGGGGGTTCATTCCACCATAAGTATACTGGTGCTGGTAAGCACTATGTTGGAATCCCCCCTCTAGCTTATTCTCGCCAAGACTCACCCCACTCCCAGTTCTGAGATGCCCCAGACTAAACAGCTAGCCAGCTTGGGACACAGTCTCATCCACCAGCAGACTGACTGCCTTAGGAGCTCCTAAACTCCCAGTTGCTTCAGGATCTGGCCACATCTACCAGAATGCCCAGGACCTAGCCCAGGTCACCAGTGCACTTGCACTATCCCTAGGACTCCCAGGGCCCTGAAGCCAGAGACTGTGGGACCGAACTCTGTTCACCAGTGAATGGCACTTTTGCCACTTTTATTCAACATGGTATTGGAAGTCCTAACCACAGAAATCAGATAAGAAAAAGAAATAAAAGATATCCAAATTTGAAAGGAAAATTGCTACTATTTAAAGATGTTATGACACTGTACATAGAAAATACTAAAGTGAAAGTGAAGTCACTCAGTCATATCTGACTCTTTGTGACCCCATGGAATGTAGCCTACCAGACTCCTCTATCCATGGGATTTTCCAGGCAAGAGTACTGGAGTGGGCTATCCTTTTCTTCTCCGGGGGAGCTTCCTGACCCAGGGATCGAATCCGGGTCTCCTGCATTGCAGACAGATGCTTTACCATCTGAGCCACCTAAAGACACCATCAAAAGGTACTAGAACTCATCAATGAAGTTGGTAAAGTTTCAGGACAGAAAATTAATATGCAGAGATCTGTTGTGTTTCTATGCACTAACAGTGGAATAGCAGAAAGAGAACTTATGAAAACAATCCCATTCACAATCACATCAAGAAGCATAAATTACCAGGGAATACATCTAGCTAAGGAGGTAAAAGATCTATGCTCTAAAATTATAAGATACTGAAGAAAGAAATTGAAGATGTCAAAACAGATGGAAAGAAATTCTGTCTTCATGGGTTGGAAGAATTAGTATTGTTAAAAGAACTATACTCTGCAAGGTAATGTACAGATTCAACGTGTTCCCTAACAAAATTCCAATGGCATTTTTTAAAGAACTAGAAATATTTCTAAAATTAGTTTGGAAACACAAACAACCTTGAATAGGTGAAACAATCTTAATAGAACAAAAAAAGAGATATCATGCTCCCTGATTTCACACTATACTACAAAGCTACAGTATTCAACAGTAAGTTTCTATCACAAACACAGATACATAGATAAACAGAACCAAATAGAGAACCCAGAAATGAACCCACACTTATATGGGCAATTAATTTATGACAAGAGAGGCAAGAATATACAGTGGAGAAAGTATAGCTTCTCCAATAAATATTATTGGAAAAACCGGACAGCTACTTTGAAAAGAATCAAAATAGACTATTTTCTCACAGCATATATAAAAACTCAAAAACAAATTCAAGATGTACCTGTAATATCTGAAATCATAAAACTTCTAGAAGAAAACATAGGTAATTTGCTCTTTGACATCAGTTTCAGCAATATTTTTTGGATATATATCATCAATCAAGGAAAACAAAAGTAAAAATAAACTAATGAGACTATCTCAAAATAAAAATTTTCACACAGTGAAGGAAACTCAATAAAGTGAAAAGGTCACCTACTGAAATGGGACAAGTTATTTGTAAAGGATGTATCTGATAAGGGATTAAGATCCAAAATATACAAAGATCTAATAGAACTTGATATAAAAAATACAAACAACCCAATGAAAAACTGACATCTTTCAGTGAGTAGACATTTTTTCAAAGAAAACATACAGATGACCAACAGGAAAAGATGGTCAATATCACTAATGATCAGGGAAATGCAAATCACAACAACAGTGAGATATCACTTCACATCTGTCAGAATGCCTTTTATCAAAAAGACAAGAAATAACAACTGTTGGCCAGGATGTGGAGAAAAGGGCACTCTCCTGCACTGTTGGTGGGAATGTACATTGGTGCTGGCAGAAACTATGGTAACAGCATGAAGACTTCTCAAAAATTAAAAATAAAACTATGTAATCCTGTTGCCATTGTTCAGTTGCTCAGTCATGTCCAACTTCTTTGGACTGCAGCATGCCAGGCCTTCGTGTTCTTCACTATCTCCCAGAGCTTGCTCTAACTCATGCCCATTGAGTCAGTGATGTCATCCAACTATCTCATCCTCTATCATTCCCTTCTCTTCTTGCCTTCAATCTTTCCCAGCCTTGGGGTCTTTTCTAATGAATCAGCTCTTTGCATCAGGTGGCCAAAGTTTTGGAACTTCAGCTTCAGCATCGGTCCTTCCAATAGATATTCAGGGCTAATTTCCTTTAGGACTGACTGGTTTGATCTCTGTGCAATCCAAGGGACTCTCAAGAGTCTTCTCCAGCACCACAATTCAAAAGCATTATTCTTCAGTGCCCAGACTCCTTCATGGTCCAACTCTCACATCTGTACATAACTACTAGAAAAACCATAGCTTTGACTACAGGAACCTTTGTCAGCAAAGTGATGTAACATGGTTGTGTGTTATAAATAAAAATTGTTAGGAGAGTAAATTCTAAGAGCTCTCATTGCAAGGAAAAATTGTTTTCTATTTTTTTTAACATTTTTTTCTATTTGAGGTGAGGGTTTTTTACAAAAAACTTATGTGGTAATCATTTGATGATGTATGCAATTCAAACCATTATGTTGTATACCTTAAACTTATACCGTGTTGTATGTCAATTATATCTCAACAAAACTGGAAAAAGAAGTTAGCAAACTATAAATTGGAATGAGTAGTCAATGCCTGGCTGTCACATTAAATAACAATAAAACAGCGATGAAATTTTAAAAAACTCAATAGTTTAAAAATGACAAAAGAAAAATTAAAAAAAGAAAATCAATTAAGAAAAATCTATCTACTAAAAAGCTTCCTGCTGAGCTAGGAGAAGTGGCCAATTCACAGCATAGTGTGCCTAAAAGATAATCTTTTGTCTTAGATTTCCTCCACCTCTACCCCTTAGGAAAAAAGATGAGTAATGTCTCTCTCTTTTATTTCTGAACACCATATCATGAACATTATCTGGATAAATTAGTGGAAATTCTCAGCTCCTTGGTAATAAACAATTTATTTCACCATAGAAGGCAGAACAAAATAGGTATCAGTTCTCCTAAGATTTTTTGAGTCCATCCCTTCCCATAGAAAGACATATGAATCCCTGTACAAACATGGAGGATTACTAGGAGGTAGTCATTGCTCATCCAGGAACCCACATATGAGTGCATTGAGAACTAAAGATATTCAGGGAAAATTTAACAAAGTTTTAATACAAAGTCTACTATAAACTCTTTTTTTCCCTATAAAAGAGTGGTTTCTAGGTTTCCAGTTCAAGATGGCAGAGTAGAAGTACATGTGCTCATCTCCCTCCTGCAAGAGCACCAAAATTGCAACTAGTTGTCAAACAATCATCTACAAGAGGACACTGGAACCCACCAAAAAACAAAACAAAACAAAATACCCTGAGTCCAAAGACAAAGAAAAAGCCAGAACAAGACAGAATTAGGGGCACAGTCACAGTAAAACCAAATCCCATACCCACCGGGTGGGTGACTCACAAACTGGAAAACAATAATACCAAAGAATGTCTTTGAATGTTGTAAAGATTCTGAGCTTCACGTCAGGCTTCCCAGCCTGGAGATCCAGAAAAGGGACTAGGAATCCTTGGGTAATATGGCTTTGAAGGCCATCAGTTTTTGATTACAGGCCTTCCACAAACTGAGGGAAACAGAGATTCCACTCTTGGAGGGAATAAACAAAATCTTGTGCTCACCAAAACCAGGAGAAAGGAGCAGCGACTCCACAGGACACGGAACCAGACTTACCTGCTAGTGTTGGAGGATCTCCTATGGAGTGTGGGTAGGCAGTAGCTAGTTGCAGGGACAGAGGCACTCGCAGCAATGGTCCTGGAAGGTGTCTCTTGTAAATTCTCTTGGAGGTTGTCATTAACCCTACCATAGAGCCCATAGACCCCAGAGCTGTGTCTTTTCAGGCCAATCAACCAACAGGGAGGTAGAACAACCCCACACATCAGCAGGTAATAAGATTAAAATTTTGTTCCACCAGAGCAAGACCCAGTTTTCCCAGTCCCTCCCATCAGGAAGCTTACACCAGCCTCTTAGTCTTATTCACCAGAGGGCAGACAGGAGTGGCAAGAAGAACCACAGTGGCTAGAATGAAAGCCATGTTACAGAAAGTTAATGAGAATGAAAAAGTATAGAGTTATGTCATAGTCGAAGGGCCAAGGTAAAATCCCAGAAAAACAACTAATGAAGTGGAGATGGACAACTTTCCAGAAAAATAATTCAGAATAAAGTTAGTGAAGATGATCCAGGTTCTTGGAAACAGAATGGAGAAGATGCAAGAAATGTTTATCAAAGACCCATGAGAACTGAAGAAAAAACAAACAGAGATGAACAATACACTAGAAGGAATCAACAGCAGAATCACTGAGAAAGAAGAATGGATAAATGACCTGGAGGACAGAAAGGTGGAAATCACTGCTGCAGAACAAAATATAGAAAAAGGAATGAAAAAACAAATGAAGACAGCCTAAGAAACCTGTGGAACAACTTTTAACACACCAACATTTGCATTACAGAGTGTCCCAGAGGAGAAGAGAGAAAGAAAGGACCCAAAATATTTGAAGAGATAATAAAATGGTTGAAAACTTCCTTAACATGGGAGAATAAATGGTCAGCCAAGTCCAGGAAGCACAGAGTTTATCCCAGTCAGAATAAACCCAAGAAGGAACACACCAAGACACATAGTGATCAAAATGACAAAAATTAAACATAAAATATTAAATGCACCAAGAGAAAAATGACAGATAACATACACGGGAACTCCCATAAGGTTATCAGCTGATTTCTCAATAGAAACTCTTAAAGCCAGAAGGGAATGGTGCAATATAAAGTGATGAAAAGGACAAACCTACAACCAATAATACTTTACCCAGCAAGACTTTCATTCAGATTTGATGGAGAAATCAAAAGCTTTCCAGATAAGCACAAGTTAAGGAAATTCAGCACCACCAAGCAAGTTTTAATAAATGCTAAAGGAAATTCTCTAGGCAGGAAACACAAGAGAAAGGAAAGACCTACACAAAATAAACCCAAACAATTAAGAAAATGGTAATAAGATCATACATATCAATAATTACCTTAAATGTAAACAAATTAAATGTACCAATCAAAAGACAGACTGGAGGGGCAGATGAAAACATGTGAAATTTATATTCACTCAAAACTTTAATATAATTAATTCCATGCAAAATATATGGCATCTTGTATTGTTGCTAAAATTCTAGAAAATGTATCATCTTAGTAATTTTTTTTTAATTTTGAATGAGGCTTGAAACTTCTAATCCAAGTCTGAGAATATAAAGAAATACTATATTGTAAAAAATAAAACAAACAGGAAATTAATATGTGATACAGTATTATTATTAACTAAAGTACAGATTTTGTTCAAATTTCACCCACAAAAACAGTGGTTCCTAGATAAAGGAAACCTTATTCATTATTTTGACATTTCAAGTCCTGTGTAATCAGCAACTAAATTAAATAAAAGAAGGGAAAATTGTCATCAGATCTAGCTGCAGAGCTAGTATTAGTATTTGTGCCCTCAGAATAGGAATTATATTGCTCATCAACTGATAATTACTGGAATCATTCCTTAGAGATTTGCCTTACATTTCTGTACTCACTTGCTCATAACTTGGTACACGGTTCTGCTTTACTAGCAACATATTCACTCATTATTTGATTCTTTGGTAAGATACATATAAAACTGTTTTTAGGATTTCTAAAATGAAAATGTATGGAATTATATAGTTGAATAAGGCACATTTTCTTTTGCTTACTGATAGCTTACATATTAGTGAAAGTTTGAAAGCTAAACACTGTCAATGTGTCTGGTTATTACTCAAAAAAAGCAGCTCTCTTAATTGGAAAATAAATAAGTAGAATTACTAATAAGTGAAAACTCTAAAGGGCACTCTATGTGGTAGCCACATGCTCACACTAAGTAATTGTATGTAAAATTATCTTTCATGTGCACACCCACATACAAAATAGATACAGCCAAAAGACGCCATTTATAAAAGTTAACGTTACAGATCTTAATTGTTCCTATACTTTAGACAGTTTGCCTCTCAGGATAGTATAAGCTTTTTAGAGTTCCTCAACCATAAAATATATATTTGGTAGACATTAAACTTGAAATTAAGGAACTGAGTCCTCTATTACTCTTGTTAAAGTTTGCAGTTGGGTGGGTGGGGAGGGGTGAGGGCCTTCCAAGGTGGCACAATGATAAAAAATCCACCTGCCAATGCAGGAGATGATGGAAGAGATGCAGATTCAATCTCTGTGTTGGGAAGATCCTCTGGAGCAGGAAATGACAACCTGCTCCTGTAGTCTTGACTGGAAAATTCCATGGACAGAGGATCTTGGTTGGCTACAGTCCATGAGGTCGCAAAGAGTCTGACATGACATGATTGAGCAACTGAGCACAAACATAGGGGCGGGTGAATCCTGTTAATTTTTTCTTTATCAATCCCAACTACATCTCCTTTCACTTTATCTCCACACATAGAAAGACAAAGGAAATGGGAGAAGCAAAGGTGGGAAGTAGAAGGTGGAAATTAGAGGTAAGTCAGAAGCTCTGTATCAGGAAAGTACTTACTTTCCTAGAAGCAAAAGATGGACTTGAAACTGCTAAAAGATCACCAGCACTGTTTCATGACTTTGGCTAACCCTGCTTTTTACTGTGTTATGAAACATAATCCTTATTTTTGCTTTCAGAGTTTTTTCCTTAGAATATTTTAAAGTGATTTTGATTGTTTTTTGAAATAAAAAATATGAGCCCTGATTTAAAGACATTTTTTCTTCTAAGATATTTAGAAGACTCTAACTCCGTTGAATCAAAAGCTGTGTTATAAAGGACTCTGAGTTTCACGTTGTTAGTTTTTTGAAATATTATAGTATGTCAAGTTACTGTGCTTATCCTGTCTTTATATCTCTAAGACATAATTAATGAAGACTCAAAGCAAGCATATATGTGACTACAATTTCATAACTGGAAACAAATATGATTAGCATATTTTAAAGTTATTATATTAGTTTAGGCTGGATAATACAATTTACTTAATTGCCACAAAAGAAGCACACAGTTAAATCAAACACATTAGTATTCTCCACCAACAAAATGAAGACAATAACAGGAAATAACCAGCAGGAAATCTTACAGAAAAAGACCCTTTTCAGTATTTGAAAATTCTTTCATGCTTTTATTTTGAAATTTCTGATGATAATGAAAAATTATCATGAAGCAGTGAAAAATAAGCCACCAAGAGGAATTCTAGGCAATTTCACTTCCCATCAAGTGTTTTTGATTCATGCATTAAATTATCTCTCCATTTTCTCATTAGGTCTTGCTTACTATGCCAAGTGTCTTGAGAGCATGCTATTAAATAACAAAGGATGCCCATGTAGGAGCAGTGGTCTATTAGCAATCTTAAAATTAACTCTCTTTTCTTTCCAATTAACTAATTATTTTTTAAAATTCCCTTTTACATGGGTAAGTTGGAGTTGGGGAATGAAACCCCCCTTAGGTGATTTTGTAGTTTCCTCTTATCAGAATATTTCCACATAGCATTCCCACCCACATAGAGAAACACACAAATCTTACTGCTCCTCTATCCCTCAAATAGCTGCCAGACATTATTCTCTAAGGATCTATTTAGAATCACTGTAAACATTCAAGTACTCTCAGGCATATGAAATTTGTAAAGACTAAAAGAAGATAAAAATGGCTTCATGAACCAACTGAATTAGAATAAAGGGTTTTATAAATGATACAGTAGCTTCTCCTTTATTTTCCTTACATCACAGTTTAGCTATACACTAAATTCTGTGTTAATATATGCATGAATAAAAAATGTTGAGAGAGAGAGACAGAATGAACCTGAAAATTTACAAAACTTTCCAAACACTTGATATTAAATTACATGATCCTCTCAACATTAACAGCTTTTATATCCCTTTCATTACTCAACCTACTAAATCTGCTTGCCTGCCCTTGTTATGTAACTGCTTTTTCTAAGAACCCTTGAACACCAAATTCAATGACTTCTCATTCTTCTTTTTCAATTTTAATTTTTTCTACTTTATTGAGGAATAATGTATACACAAAAGCTGCACATAATTAATGCATACAATTTGATGAGTTTGAATATGTATATATTTTTGTTATTATCACCACAATCCAGGTAATAAACCTATCTATCAACTCCAAAAATTTCCTTGTGTTCCTTTTTTTGTGTTACAATTAACATGATTTACCCTCTTAAATTTTTAAGTATACCATCACTTACCATATAAGGCACTGAGTTGTTCAGCAGTTCTCTGGAACTTTTTTTGTGTAACTGTAACTTTATATCCATTGAACAAAAACTCCCCATATCTCTCTCCCTCCATTTCTTCTTATCACAGTTCTACTGTCCACTTATATACCTTTGACTATTTTAGACGTCTTATCTAAGAGCAGCATTGTGCGACCCCCTTGGGATGGCTGGACTCACCAGCCTGGACAATAGTGCCAAGCAGCCAGAGGTGAGGAAAGGAGGGTGTGGGGGAATTGACAGGATGGTGCCAGTCAGACTCTCTTGCCCCACACTCTCACGCCATCTCACCCCATGTTCTATAAATAGTGCATGATTATGTAATAGCTGAAATCACTTATAGCATTGCACATGCATGTCACAAGGTACTCGCTTGGCCACAGGCTACTTTTGATCTGTAAGTATATACAAGTTTTGCCTGAAAAGCCCTGGCTACTGCTGCATTGAGGCTACACTGGGGCAGCATCATGGTTACGTTATGTAAGGTTATGTCATGACTATGTTATGGCTATGTTATGGTTGTTATGGCTGCTGCGTCAGCCAGGAGAGAGGGTATATTATGGCCACCATGTCAGCCAGGAGAGAATAAAAGTGCCTGCAGTTCCTATAGCTCCTCAAGTCTTCTTCCAATCTCTTAGCTCATGCCTTGCCTATTCTGAATCTAGCAAACAGTGTGGGCCAGCAAGGCAACTGGTATTACAAACAGGATCAGCAAGACAATTGGCATAGTTGGCAGGATACTGAGCAGGTAGAGGAACCTGTGGCTCCACAGAAGAGGTGGCAGGATACCCAGCAAGTAGAAGAGCCTGAGGCTCCACTGGATGGAGGTAGTCAGTGACCACCATATAACATATGGTATCATGTGGCCACAATTCTCTCATGTGGGCTCCAGTGCAGCAGAAAGTGAAGCATGAGCAGCCTAGCGCCTAGGGGGACATCCTCAAGGGGGAACCCCAATGTAACTGAGTCCACAACATATTGACCATACACTCAGGTGTAGTTGGTTGACGGGTACTCAACTTCAGTAAAAGTAAGGGAAACCCTTGGCAGCGTGGCTGTTGCCACTTTGGGACAAAAGGGTGGACAGTACCATATGTGTTGGGTATGAAATAGAATGGATGGCATTTATAACCACTCATCCCTCATTGAGACAAAGATTGCATAACCCTAGGTGACTCATACAAGGGACACAGGATCAAAGGCACACCCTCACGGAATGGATTAACACTGCCACCCACACCATGTGGTCAAATGTGGGAGAGCTCCTGAATACTGTGAGTAGATGGCATACCTATGCCGAGATGACCCAAGTGGTGAGAGAACTAGGCATGAAGCAGTCGATATTTAACTCAAATACCCAAGGCCCAGATGATGAGCATCTTACTGGCACATTTGAGACGCCATTTTGAACAATATTCTGTCCACCACTTTTGGATCCCTGACTGCTATTCTTGCACCCTATGTGGGGTTCCCCATCTATGAAGTGACCTTAATGTGCCTAGACTGGGAGAAATGGCGTGACAGTGGCAGGCAAATGGAATTATAAGTGTGAAGACCTCGAAGGGGGCCAGAGCTGGTAAAGGCCCCATCTGGGTGATGAAAATGCAAATGTGGGCTATTTTGCTGCCAGTGGGAGTTGACAGATATAAAATGGATAGATAACCTAATGCTCTGCTCCTAGAGCTATGGAGGTAACTGAGATGGGAGCATCAGTTTATCAAGTTTGGGAAGCACCCACAGCAAAAGATACTGGTGGATCAGTGAAAAGATTACACAGCACCAAAGGATGTTCCTTAGATGATGCTCTTTTCTGCTTTGAATAAGGCTCAGATCAAGGTGACCTCCTGAAGAGCCCAAGCAGGAACCACAGGCACCATGTAGAACTTGCAATTCACTGGTCACCAGCTAAGGTACAGAGGGAATGGCCCTGGTTGCCACTGGTGCTGAATGCAACCTTGTTTATTGCAAGCCAGAAGCTGTGTCTTTACCTTTGGATATTGGATGGCTCCCTATGTGGAGTTATATGCTAAAGGCTGTGTCTTATGATGTATTCTGATTCTCTTGCAGATTTAGAACAATATAAGAGCATTTGGAGTCATATGTGTGGGCTGTGAATGCTGCAAAGATCCCTTCCTCGAAGGAGTGGGCCTGAAGCTTATAGGAAGTTTTACAAGTCCTTAATGAGAAACCTCGTGGGACTGATGTTGCCTCTGTGGAGGCTCTTCTGCATTGTACTGTTGCACCTATACAACTGCAAGTGATAATAACAGACATCCTGTCAAAGGTTGGATACAGAATTCAAGGTAGTATCCTGTTGCCAGCTCTAACCAAGATTTCACAAGGACAGATGGTGGACTGGATTTGGCGATGGAAGATAAAGGCATACCACATGCAATGTGTAGCCATAAGGGCAAAGATTGCAATCAGGTTGTACCCTGGGTTACAATCACTTGGTTCCCTTGTGTGTGAGTTACCTGGATGGGACTGCAGGGAGTCACCTTGGTGCTGAAAGGTGCATTTGTATGCTCCCTGCGGCATACTATTGAGAGGGTAACAGGCAGGAAGGCCAGGGGTCTCCAAACAGAGGAAATAGGCTCCAAGTGTCAGACATTTTTTTTTCTCTCTCTCTTAAGCAGCAGGAGGAAAGGAACTAGGTTATATTTTTCCCTCTTCTCTATACAAATTAATTGTTTTTAATTTGTTAATTAATTAATTAATTTTTTCTTTACATTATCGTGTTGGTTTTGCCATACATTGACATGAATCCGCCATGGGTATACATGTGTTCCCCTTCCAGAACCCCCCTCCCACCTCCCTCCCAATTCCATCCCTCTGGGTCATCCTGGTGCACCAGCCCTGAGCACCCTGTATCATGCATCAAACCTGGGCTGGCGATTGATTTCACATATGATAATTTACATGTTTCAGTGCCATTAAAATAGGTTTTTCTTAAAATTTTGTGTTGCCATAATGACACCTGGTTCCACCTGAACTTAACTTTTCTCAAACTTTGAGCTAACCAATGCATTTTTCTTATGGAAATATTTGTCTTAAGCTATGTTAATGTGCTATGTATTTTCCCTAGACTCTGTCTTCAAGTTGGTTCCACCTAAAGGCTCAGAATCGACTTCACAAACCGGTATGTTATATTCATACATTGTTCTCCTAATCTATATTAATGAATCTATATATTTGTACAGAAATCTTCCTTTCTTCAAGATTCATATCAATCAATTGATGGTCCGGGATGACTCACCTGGTGCCAAGGGTATCTCAGAGCATCTTGTGGTTTAGGGGCCTGGTGCCATGCTCTGAGTTTTGAGACATTTCCTTTTTTTAATCAGCAGACTGCTAATATCTATATAAATAACATCCAGCTAAAGACTAGCAGGGGGGTGCTCTTTCTACCCCCTTCTTTTGTCTATGTCAGAAGCTTTCTTTATCTCTTTTATACTTTAATAAAACTTTATTACACAAAAGCTCTGAGCAATCAAGCCTTGTCTCTGGCCTTGATTTGAATTCTCCTCCTCCAGAGGCCAAGAATCCCAGTGTTTTTCGTGGTTCAGCAACAACCTTTCACTATGAGTTCTCCTGTTATGTTTCATATAGAACCACTGGATGTGAGCAATCATGTAAACAATGTGTACCAGGTAAACCTCAGGTACCAGGAACAGTGGCAAGACACAAAGCTTGCATGTGTTCTATTAGATGGAAAGGAATTGCCAATGCTGGTGCATTTGACCTCTTTGTCTTTCTTCCCATAAGTGTGTCATGGCCAATATGATTGTAGATTGGGCACACACCTGCAAGATAGTACAAAATATGTCGGCATGTTGAGTCTGCACTGAGCTCCCTGTTGGAGCTCCATGGGACTCCCCTTAAGCATTCAGCCTATGACTATGGCTAATTGGACCTGGAAACACAGCACTTTCTGGCCAGAGCAGAATATGGCTGAGTGGAATGAGACAAAGCATGTGATCATACAAGATGGGCAGAAATGATGGAACATGCCTTGCCTCCTAGGAGAACATGTATTATGGGAAGGATTTTCCTGGTTGCCTGCTGTGAGTGCTGAATTATGGGACATTGAACCCATTTGTGTGGAAAAAGGGGATGGTACTGAGCTGGCAGGATGGACACCATCTGTTTGTGCTAATGTTAGCATTGATCAGATCTATGGAGAGGTTAATTGTGTAACCCCTGTCCCTCATGGCACCTTGTGGGTATGTGGGTCATATGGGTGGCCATACTTACATGGGAATTGGACCTGACAGTGCACTTGGGGTCTGCCCCACCTTCCTGCCTTGATATATGTAACTCTCCCACATTGACCTGCCAATCGGGACACAGTCCATACATGGTACCAAGTAAAAGAGACCCTCTGGTGGTACTGATTTTGGGCCCTGCTTTTGCTCCAAGGAGTAGCTAAGGTTATTGAGGCACAAGTTACTACACTTGCTTTGCATACTGACCATGCTCTTAATTATACACACACCAAGCCTTAACTCCAAAATTACATTTAAAATCAAACCCCATAGCCACCAGAGACACTAAGAGGGCTGAAACAAAACCTTATGTGCACCAGGACCCAGAGACCCCACAGAGACTGAACCAGACATGCCTTTGAGTGTTTGAGTGTGTCCTGCAGAGGTACAGTTCAACAGTGGCCTGCTGCAGGGGTAGGGGCTCTGGGTGCAGCAGACCTGTATCACACAGCCTGTGACATAAGCCCTCTTGTAGGAAGTCTCCATTAACCCCACCGTAGAGCCAACAAGCAGACAACCCACAAACTGCAGAACAATTATACCAAAGGAACTCTTGCACTGTTAAGAAAGTTCTAGGAACAACAACAGATTTCCCAACCTGGGGATCTGGCAATGGAACTGAGAACCCCCAGGCAATCTGACTTTGGAGGCCAGTGGGATTCAATTATAGACCTTACACAGGACTGGGGAAACAGACTCCTGGAGGATACAAACAAAACCTGTGCGCACCAGGACCCAGGAGAAAGGAGCAGTGACCCCACAAGAGACTGACCTAGACTTGCCTGTGAGTATCCAGGAGTCTCCGTCAGAGGTGTGGATCTGTGGTGGCCTGCTGCAGGGATGAGGACACTGAGTGCAACAATGAATGCATGGGACCATTTGAAGGAGGTCACCATTATCTTCATTACCTCCACCATAGTTTGGTCTCAGGTCAAACAACAGGGAAGAAACACAGGTCTTCCCATTAACAGAAAATTGGACTAAAGATTTACTCAGCATGGCCCCACCTATCAGAACAAGACCCAGTTTCCCCCATTCAGTCTCTCCCATTAGGAAGCTTCCATAAGTCTTTTATTTTTATCCATCAGAGGGCAGGCAGAATGAAAACCACAATCACAGAAAACTAATCAAACTAATCACATGGACCACAGCCCTGTCTAACTCAATGAAACTATGAGCCACATTGTGTAGGGCCACCCAAAATGGACAGGTAATGCTGGAGAGTTCTGACGAAACATGGTCCACTGGAGAAGGGAATGGCAAACCACTTCAGTACTCTTGCCTTGAGAACCCCATGAACAGAATGAAAAGGTAAAAAGATAGGACATTGAAAGATGAAAACTCCAGGTCGGTAGGTCCACAATATGCTACTGAAGAAGAGTGGAGAAATTACCCTGGAAAGAATGAAGAGAAGAAGACAAAACAAAAATAGCACCCAGTTGTGGAAGTGACTAGTGATGGAAGTAAAGTCTGATGCTGTTAAGAACAATATTGCATGGGAACCTGGAATGTTATGTCAATGAATTAAGGAAAATTGGAAGTGGTCAAACAGGAGATGGCAAGAGTGAACATTGACATTTCAGAAATCAGTAAACTAAAATGGACTGGAATGGGCAAATTTAATTCAGATGATCATTACATATACTACTGTGAGCAAGAATCCCTTAGAGGAAATAGAGTAGCCCTCATAGTCAACAAGAGTCTGAAAAGCAGTACTTGGGTGCACTCTCAAATATGACAGAATTATCTCTGTTCATTTCCAAGACAAACCATTCAATATCACAGTAATCCAAGTCTATGCTCCAATCAATAATACTGAAGAAGCTGAAGTTGAGCGGCTCTATGAAGACCTACAAGACCTTCTAGAACTAACACCCCCAAAAAGTCTCCTTTCATCATAGGGGACTGGACCACAAAAGCAGGACTTCAAGAGATACTTGAAGTAACAGGCAAATTTGGCCTTGGAGTACAATATGAGCAGGGCAAAGGCTAACAGAGTTTTGCCAAGAGAACACACAGGTCATAGCAAACATCATCTTCCAACAGACATCACCAGATGGTCAACACCAAAATCAGATTGATTATACTCTTTGCAGCCAAAGATTGAGAATCTCTATACAGTCAGGAAAACAAGACTGGGGGCTGAACATCTTAATGCCAAATTCAGGCTTAAAATGAAGAAAGTAAGGAAATCCACTAGACCATTCAGGTATGACCTAAATCAAATCCCTTACGATTATACAGTGGAAGTGAGAAATAGATTCAAGAGATTAGATCTGATAGAGGGATTGAAGAATTATGGACAGATGTTCATGACATTGTACAGAAGGCAGGGATCAAGACCATTCCCAAGGAAAAGAAATGGAAAAAGGCAAAATGACTTGCTGAGGCGGCCTTACAAATAGCTAAGAAAAGAAGTAAAAGGCAATGGAAAAAAGGAAAGATACACCCATTTGAATGCAGAGTTCCAAAGAATAGCAAGGAGAGATAAGAAAGCCTTCCTCAGTGATCAGTGCAAAGAAACAGAGGAAACCAATAGAATGGGATAGACTAGAGATCTCTTCAAGAAAATTAGAGATACCAAGGGACCTTTCTTTTCTTGCAAAGATGGGCACAGTTAAGGACAGAAATGGTATGAGCCTAACTGAAACAGAAGATATTAAGAACAGGTGGCGAGAATACACAAAAGAAGTATACAAAAAAGATCTTCATGATCCAGATAACTGCAATGGTATGATCACTCACTTAGAACCAGACATCCTGGAATGTGAACTGAATTTGTCCTTAGGAAGCATAACTATGAACAAAGCTAATGGAGATGACGGAACTCCAGCTGAGCTATTTCAAATCCTGAAAGATGATGCCGTGAAAGTGCTGCACTCACTATGCCAGCAAGTTTGGAAAACTCAGCAGTGACCACAGGACTGGAAAAGGTCAGTTTTCATTCCAATCCCAAGGAATGACAATGCCAAAGAATGTTCAAACTACCACACAATTGCACTCATCACACACAGTAGCAAAGTGATGCTCAAAATTCTCCACGCCAGGCTTCAATAGTATGTGAACTGTGAAATTTCAGATGTCCAAGCTGGATTGAGAAAAGGCAGAGGAGCCAGAGATCAAATTGCCAACATCCGCTGGATCATAGAAAAAGCACTAGAGTTTCAGAAAATATTCTGCATTATTGACTATGCCAAAGCCTTTCACTGTGTGTATCTCAACAAAGTGGAAAATTCTTAAAGAGATGGGTATACCAGACCACCCGATCTGCCTCCTGAGAAATCTGTATGCAGGTCAAGAAACAACATTTAGAACCAGACATTGAACAACATATGTTTCCAATTTGGGAAAGGAATAGGTAAAAGCTGTGTATTGTCACCCTGCCTGTTTAACTTGTATGCAGTGTACATCATGCAAAATGCCAGGCTGGATGAAACACAAGCTGGAATCAAGATTGTCAAGAGAAATATCAATAACTTCAGATATGCAGATGATACCACCCTTATGGCAGAAAGTGAAGAAGAATTAAAGAGCTTTTTGATGAAAATGAAAGAAGAGAGTGAAAAAGCTGGTTGAAAACTCAATATTCAAAAATCTAAGATCTTGGCATCCAGTCCCATCACTTCATGGCAAACAGATGGGGAAACAATGGAAATCTTGAGACACTATTTTTGGGGGCTCCAAAACCACTGCAATTGGTGTCTGTAGCCTTGAAATTAAAAGATGTTTGCTCCTTGGGAGGAAAGCTATGACCAACCTAGACAGCACATTAAAAAGCAGAGACATTGCTTTGCTGACAACAGTCCATCTACTCAGACCTGGTTTTTCCAGTCATGTAAAGATGTGAGATTTGGACTATAAAGAAAACTGAGTGCTTAAGAATTGATGCTTTTGCACTGTGGTGTTGGAGAAGACTCTTGAGAGCCCCTTGGACTGCAAGGAGCTCAAACCAGTCAATTCTAAAAGAAATCAGTCCTGAATATTCATTGAAAGGACTGATTCCTGAGGCTGAAACTCCAATGCTTTGGCCACCTGATGCAAAGAACTGACTCATAGGAAAAGACCCTGATGCTGGGAAAGACTGAGGCAGGAGGAGAAGAGGATGACAGAGGATGAGATGGTTGGATGGTATCAGTGACTAGAGGGACATGAGTTTGAGCAAACTCCAGAAGTTGGAAGGACAGGAGATGGACAGGGAAGCCTGATGTGCTGCAGTCCATGGGGTGGCAAAGAGTCAGACATGACTGAGTGACTGAACTGAACTGAAGCCTTAACCCTATTAGATGAAGAAATGCAGCACATAGGGAAAACAGTTTTGCAGAATCAAATAGTCCTTGGTTTCTTGACTACTGCACAAGGTGGCATGTGTGCAATACTGAGTACAGAATGTTTTGTGTATATACTAGATAATAAAATGTTGCAGTAGCATTATAGCACATGACACAAGAAATTCATGAAGTGCAATGCCTTATGGAGACCCACTGCAGGAGTGCTGAGCCAGCCTATGCATTGTGTTTTACTCTGTATTGTGGGTTTAGGTTTCAGCCTAGAAGTTTGTTTTTGTAGCCTGTCCTGTTGTTGTGGGATGTGGGTTCAAGTGGTGGCATTGTGTGCTAGGAGGATGTCACAGAGGGCAAACCCTGCCTAATCTGTGGGACAAGGAATCCTGAAGGGATGTAGTGTGGGGAAATTAACAAGATTGTGCCAGTTGGGCCCTCTTATATCACATTCTCATGCCCTCTTTCCTCATTTTCTGTAAACAATGACTTTGCACAGCTGTGTATCAGCTGAGATCACTTATAGCACTGCACATGCATGTCACAACATACTTGCTTGGCCACAGGCTATTTTTGTTCTATAAGTATATATATGCTTCACCTGAAAATCCCTGGCTGCTGCTACACTGGGGATTTGTTGGAGTGACATTATGGTTACATTATGTGAGGTTATGTTATGGCTATGTTATGGCTGTTGCATCAGCCAGGAGAGAGGCTATGTTATGGCTGCCATGCCACCCAGGAGAGAATAAACTTGTCCTCAGTTCCTACAGCTCCTTGCATCCTCTTCCAGTCTCTTAGTTCAAGCCTTGCCTACCATGGGTCCAGCAAACAGTGTGTACAGCATGAACAGCAAGGCAGTTGATGTCATAAACAGGATCAGCAAGATGGAGAGTCAGAGCTCAGATGGCAGAATGGTCCTGGGGCAGCCAGCTTCAGCAGTGAAGCCGGGAGCCCTCCACTCATGGGTACCCTCCCACCTCAGCTCCAGCCTTCCCTCAACTCCCTTCCCAGTGACTCCAGCAGGGCCTTTACCTGGGCTGGTGGGCAGCACATTGACTGACACCCAGTGGCAGGTGAAGGATTATATGCTCAATGAGTACCAGTAGTGGGACAACAGGGACCCTTGGCGTGTGTCCTCTGGCCACCTGGGACATATGAGGGGCTTGTGCTTGCTTGTCAGGGCTGAGAACTAGGTTAACAGGTGGGGAGAAGTTGGCAAACACCATTAGAGTCTTTCAAATATGCATCAGTGGTGCATAAGCTTCACAGAGTTGGAAACAGCACTCAAGATCCAAAGACTAAGCTGTTTGGTGATAAGCTTACCCTAGACTCACTCTCTAGGTATTGCCACTTCCCTGGTGGCATATCATGAATTTCTCTTACAGAAAAATTTCGCATCAGTTGTTCCAAACTGGAGAACAATAATACCAAAGAAGTTCACATATTGTTGCAAACATTCTTGGCCCCACATCAGATTTCCCAATCTCAGGATCTTGCAAAGGGGCTTGGAATCCCAAGGGAATCTGACTTTGAAGAACAGTGGGATTCAATTACAGAAGTTCTACCGGACTGAAGGAAAGAGACTCTTGGAGGGCACAAACAAAATCTAGTGTGCACCAGGACATAGGGCAAAGGGCCAGTGACCCCACAAGAGACTGAGCCAGACCTGCCTGTGAGTGTTTGAGGATCTCCTGCAGAGGCGTGGGATGGCAGTGGCTTGCCATGGGGACAGGGGCACTGGCAGCAGCATTCCTGTAGGCAGTAGCCCTACCGTAGAACCTGCAGACTCCAGGACTGAGTTGCCTCAGGCCAAACAACTAACACAGACACATCCATCGGCAGACAACTGGATTACAGATTTACTGAGGAATCTCTGCCCACCAGAGCTATCTATGATCACAATCATAGAAAGCTAAACAAAATGAGCAAATGGATTATGGCCTTGTGTAACTCAGTAAAATGAGCCATGTTGCACAGGGCAACACAAGACAGATGGGTCATGGTGAAGAGTTCTGACAAAATGTGGTCCACTGGAGAAGGAACGGAATGGCAAACCACTTCAGTATTCTTGCCTCAAGTACCCCATGAACAGTATGAAAGGCAAAAATAGGTGACACTGGAGGATGAGCCCACTGGGTCTGTAGGTATCCAATATGCAACTGGGGAAGAGTGGAGAAACAATTCCAGAAAGAATGAAGAGGATGGGCCAAAGCAGAAACGTGGCTCAGCTGTGGATGTGTCTGGTAGTGAAAGTAAATTCCAATGCTGTTAAGAACAATATTGCATAGGAACCTGGAATATTAGGTCCATGAATCAAGGTAAATTGGACATGGGCAAGCAGGAGTTGACAAGAGTGAACATCAACATTTTAGGAATCAGTGAACTAAAATGGATGGAAATGAGTGAATTTAATTCAGATGACCATTACATCTCCTACTGTGGGCAAGAATCCCTTAGAAGAAATGAAGTAGCCCTCATAGTCAACAAAAGAGTCTGAAATGTAGTACTTGGGTTCAGTCTCAAATACAACAGAATGATCTCTGTTCATTTACAACACAAACCATAAAATATCACAGTAATCCAAGGTTATGTCTCAACTACTAACGCCAAAGAAGTTGAAGTTGACTGGTTCTATGAAGACCTAAAGGTCTTTTACAACTAACCCCAAAGAAACATATCCTTTTTAATCATAGGAGACTGGAAGGCAAAAGTAGGAAGTCAAGAGATACCTGGAATAACAGGCAAGTTTGGCTTTGGAGTTCAAAATGAAGCAAGGCAAAGGCTAACAGAGTTTTGCCAAGAGAAAGCACCAGTCATAGCAAACACACTCTTCTAACAACACAACAGACAATTCTGCACATGGACATCATCAGATGGTCAATAAGAAAATCAGATTGATTGCATTGTTTGCAGCTGAAGATTGAGAAACTCTACACAACTAGCAAAAAACAAGACTGTGAGCTGACTGTTGTTCAGATCATGAGCTCCTTATTGAAAAATTCAGGCTGAAAATGAAGAAAGTAGGGAAAACCACTATACCATTTAGGTATGACTTACATCAAATCCTTATGATTATACAGTGAATAATCTTGAATCTATCTGACAGATAGATTCAAGGTATTGAATCTGACAGAGTGCCTGAAGAACTATGGGTGGAGGTTCATAACATTGTACAGGAGGCATTGACCAAAATCACTCCTAGAAAAAGAAATGCAAGAAGCCAAAGTGGTTGTCTGAGGAGGCCTTACAAGTATGTGAGAAAAGAAGAGAAGTGAAAGGCAAAGGAGAAAGGGAAAGATATACCTAACTGAATGCAGAGTTCCAGAGAATAGCAAGAAGAGATACGAAAGCCTTCTTAATTGAACAATGCAAAAGAATAGAGGAAAATATTAGAGGAAAGACTAGTGAGCTCTTCAAGAAAATCAGAGATACTAAGGGACTATTTCATGCAAAGATAGGAGCGATAAAAGACAGAAATGACAAGAACATAAGAGAAGCAGAAGAGATTAGAAAGAGGTGACAAGAATACACAGAAGAACTATACAAAAAATGTTTTACTGACACAGGCAACCATGATGGTATAACCACACCTAGCATCAAACATCCTGGAGTGTGAAGTCAAGTAAGCCTTAAAAAGCATCACTATGAACTAAACTAGAGACGGTGATGGTATTCCAGCTGAGCTATTTCAAATCCTAAAAGATAATGCTGTGAAAGTGCTGCACATACCACCAAATCTGGAAAATACAGCAGTGGCCACAGGACTGGGAAAGGTCAGTTTTCATTCCAATTCCAAACAAAGGAAATGCCAAAGAATGTTCAAATTACCTTCCTATTGCACTCATTACATATGCTAGCAAGGTTATGCTAAAAATCCTTCAAGTTAGGTTTCAGCAGTACGTGAACTGAGAACGTTCAGATGTACATGCTAAATTTCAAAAAGGCAGAGGAACCAGAGATCAAATTGCCAACATCTGTTGGATCATAGAAAATGCAAGAGAATTTCGGAAAAAATATATATACTTTTGCTTCACTGACTACGTGAAAGTCTTTGACTATGTGTGGATCACAACAAACTGTGAAAAATTCTTAAAGAGATGTGAATACTAGACCACTTTATCTGCCTCCTGATAAGCCTGTATTCAGAAGAAGAAGCAACAGTTAGAAGCAGACATGGAAGAAGAGACTGGTTCAAAATTCAGAATGGAGTACATCAAGGTTGTATATTGTCAACCTGTTTTTTTTTTTAACTTATATGCAGAGTACATCATGTGAAATGCTGGGTTGGATGACTCACAGTATAGAATCAAGATTGCTGGAAGTAATATCAATAACCTCAGATATGCAGATGATGTCACCCTAATGGCAAAACTCAAAGAGAAACTAAGGAGCCTCTTGATAAGGGTGAAAGAGGAGAGTGAAAAAGCTGGCTTAAAACTCAAATTAAAAAATCTAAGATCATGGCATCCGATCACATCTTTTCATGGCAAATAGATGGGTAAAAAGTGGAAACAATGACAGATTTTAATTTCTTAAGGTCCAAAATCACTGCAGACCATGACTGCAGCCATGAAATTAAAAGGCACTTGCTCCTTGGGAAAAAAATAAAAGCTATGACAAACTTAGAGAGCATATTAAAAAGCAGAGACATTACTTTGCACAGAAAGGTGAAAGTGAAAGTCACTCAGTTGTGTCCAACTCTTTGTGACCCCATGGACTATACAATCCATGGAATTCTCCAGGCTAAAATAGTGGAGTGGGTAGCCTTTCCCTTCTCCAGGGGATCTTCCCAAAGCAGGGATAGAACCTAGGTCTCTGCATTGCAAGTGGATTCTTTACCAGCTGAGCAACAAGGGAAACCCAATAATACTGGAGTGAGTAGCCTATCTCTTCTCCAGTGGATCTTCCTTACCTAGGAATCAAAGTGGGGTCTCTGACATTGTAGGTGGCTTCTTTAACAACTGAGTTATGAGGGAAGCCCTTACAGTCAAAGGTCCGTACAGTCAATGCTATGACAAGAAATGTCCGTACAATTAAAGCTATGTTTTTTTTTTCAGTAGTCATGTAGGGATATGTGTGTTCGGCCATAAAGAAGGTTGAGCAGTGAAGAATTGATGCTTTTGAACTGTGGTGCTGGAGAAGACTCTTGAGAGTTCCTTGAACTGCAAAGGAGTTCAAACCAGTCAATTCTAGAGGAAACCAATCCTGAATATTAATTGAAAGGACTGATACTCAAGTCAAAGTTCCAATAGGTTGGCCACATGGTGTGAAGAGCACACTCATTTGGAAAAACACCCTGATGCTTGGAAAGATTGATGACATGAGGAGAAAGGAATGACAGAGGATAAGATGGTTGGATGGCGTCACTGACTCAATGTGTATGAGTTTGAGCAAGCTCTGGGAGACAGTGAAGGACAGGGAAGCCTGGAATGCTACAGTCCATGGGGTCACAAGGAGTCAGACACGACTTAGTGACTGAACAACAATATGAGACGAATTTCTACTCAACTTCTATGAGACAGTTGAGACAAACACAATTCTTCCTTCTGAAATCTTTTTCTTTCCTTGCTTTTAATAATAAAATACTATCCTGATTCTCCTATATTTGAATGTTCTTTCAATGGTTCTCCTTTCTCCTTCAGAAACTGGGTATTTCTCAACATACTGTCCTTGTCCATCTTCTTTCTTGTTTTCTATTTTATCACCTATTTCTATGGCTAGACTTTTTTTGTTCTTGATGTGGGTGACTCCAATATTTCTTCTCATATTTTACCCCTTCTTCTGATCTCCAGGACCATATTATCCAAGAGTCTGCTGGACAGCTCAACATGGATGTCTTGCCATTATAAAAAACTCAGCACATGCAAAACTGCATTCATCTTTCCACATTATCCATTTAGTGTAGTACCAACACAAATCTTAAAGGAGTTTGGGGAGGGCGATTGGGTAAAGTATGAACTAAGTTCACCTAGAAGAAACAGTGTGCTACAAGAGCTAAGAATGAGAGCCTGGTAGATCTTCAGATATTTTATAAAATCACAATTATAAACAATCAGATCAATGTAACATAACAGAAAAATCAGAATTTAATTACCTTTGTATGTATATATACATGAATGTGTGTTCATCTATCATCTTTTTAAAAATTAATTAATTTTTAAATGAAGGATAATTGCTTTACAGAATTTTGTTGTTTTCTGTCAAACCTCAAAATGAATCAGCCATAGGTAAATATATATATATATATATATATATATATATATATATATATCCTCTTCCTTTTGAACCTCCCTCCCATCTCCCTTCCCATCTTATCCCTCTGATACAGAGCCCCTGTTTGACTTTTCTGAGCCATACAGCAAATTCCCATTGGCTATCTATTTTACATATGGTAATGTTGTTCTTTCCAAACATCTCACCCTCTTCTCCCCTCTCCCCATGTCCATAAGTTTATTCTCTATGTCTGTTTCCCCAAGGCTGCTCTTTAATAAAGTCTTCAGTACCATTTTTCTAGATTTTGTATAAAAGCATTAGAATACGATATTTATCTTTCTCTTTCTGACTTACTTCACTGTGTATAATAGGCTCTAGGTTCATCCACCTCATTACAACTGACTCAAATGTGTTCCTTTTTATAGCTGAGTAATATTCCATTGTGTATATGTACCACATTTCTTTATCCATTCATCTGTCAATGGACATCTAGGTTGCTTCCATGTTCTAGCTATTGTAAACAGTGCTGCAATGAAAAATGGGATACATGTGTCTTTTTCAATTTTGGTTTCCTCAGGGTCTATGCTAAGGAGTTGGATGGCTGGGTCATATGGTAGTTTTATTCCTAGTTTTTTAAGGAATCTCCATACCATCTTCCATAGTGGCTGTATCAATTTACATACTCACCAACAGTGCAAGAGTGTTCCCTTCCCTCCACATAATCTCCAGCATCTATTGTTTGTATACGTTTTGATGATGGCCATTCTGACCAGAGTGAGGTGATAGCTCACTGTAGTTTTGATCTGCATTTCTTTAATAATGAGTTAATGCTGAGCATCTTTTCATGTGTTTGTTAGCCACCTGTATGTCCTTTTGGAGAAATGTCTGTTTAGGTCTTTTTCCCACTTTTTGATCGGGTTGTTTGTTTTTATGGCATTGAGTTGTATGAGCTGCTTGTATATTTTGGAAATTAATCCTTTGTTGGGTGTTTCATTTGCTATTATTTTCTCCTATTCTGAGGGTTGTCTTTTCACTTTGCTTATAGTTTCCTTTGCTGTACAAAAGCTTTTAAGTTTAATCAGGTCCCACTTGTTTACTTTAGTTTTTATTTCCATTTCTGGGCTGTCTATCTTGTTCCATTGGTCTGTATTTCTGTTTTTGTGCCAGTATCATACTGTCTTGATTACTGTAGCTTTGTAGTATAACTTGAAGTCAGGAAGATTGACTCCTCCAGCTCCACTCCATTCTTCTTTCTCAACACTACCTTGGCTATTCGGGGTCTTTTGTGTTTCCATATGAATTGTGAAATTTTTTGTTCTAGTTCTGTGAAAAATGCCATTGGTAATTTGATAGGCATTGTATTATATCTGTAGATTGCATTTGGTACTTTAGTCATTTTCACAATATTTATTCTTCCTACCCAGGAACATGGAATATCTCTCCATCTGTTTATACCATCTTTGATTTCTTTCATTAGTGTCTTATCATTTTCTGTGCACAGTTCTTTTGTCTTCTTAGGTAAGTTTATTCCTAAATATTTAATTCTTTTGTTGCAATGACGAATGGGATTGATTCTTTAATTGCTCTTTTTGATTTATCACTGTGAGTAGATAGAACTACAAGTGATTTCTGTGTATTGCTTTTGCATCCTGCAACTTTTCTAAGTTCACTGATCAGCTCTAGTAATTTTCTGGTACTGTCTTTAGGGTTTTCAACGTACAGTGTCATGTCATCTGCAAACAGTGAAAGCTTTACTTCTTTTCCAATCTGGATTCCTTTGATTTCTTTTTCTTCTCTGATTGCTGTAGCCAGAACTTCTAGAATTATGTTGAATAATAGTGGCAATAGTGGACACCCTTGTCTTGTTCCTGATATTAGGGGGAATTCTTTCAGTTTTTCTTGATTGAGAATAATGTTTGCTGTGGGCTTCTCATATTTGGCCTTTACTGTGTTGTGGTAGGTTCCTTCTATGAACATTTTTTTAAGAGTTTTAATCATAAATGGGTGCCAAATTTTGTCAGACTTTTTCTGCATCTATTGAGATCATCTCATGGTTTTTATCTTTCAGTTTATTAATATGGTGTATCATATTGATTGATTTCAGTATATTGAAGAATCCTTGCATGCCTGGAATAAATCCAACTTGATTATGGTGTATGAGCTTTTTGGTGTGTTGCTGAATTCTGTTTATTAAAATTTTCTTGAGGATTTTTTCATCTATGTTCATCAGTGATATTGGCCTGTAGTTTTCATTTTTTGTGTTGTCTTTGTCTGGTTTTGGTGTCAGGGTGATGATGGCCTCGTAGAATGAGTTTAGAAGTGTTCCTTCCTCTGCAACTTTTTGATAGAGTTTTAGAAGAATAGGCAGTAGTTCTTCTCTAAATGTTTGATAGAATTCTCCTGTGAAGCCATCTAGTCCTGGGCTTTTGTTTTTTGGGAGATTTTTTGATCACAGCTTCAATTTCAGTGCTTGTAATTGGGTTGTTCATAATTTTTCTTTCTTCCTGGTTCAGTCTTGGAAGACTGAACTTTTCTAAGAATTTGTCCATTCCTTCCAGGTTATCCATTTTATTGTCATGTAGTTGGTCATAATAGTCTCTTATAATCATTTGTATTTCTGCATTGTCTGCTGTAACCTCTCCTTTTTCATTTCTGATTTTGTTGATTTGATTCTTCTCCTTTTTTTTTGAAGAGTCTGGCTAAGGGTTTGTCAGTTTTGTATATCTTCTCAAAGAACCAACTTTTAGTTTTATTAACCTTAACTATTGTTTCACTTTTTTTCATTTATTTCTGCTTGGATCTTTATGATTTCTTTCCTTCTAATAATTTTGGAGATTTTTTGTTCTTCTTTTTCCAGTGATTTTATGTGTAAAGTTACCCTGTTTAAGCATTGTTTTTCTTGTTACTTGAGATAGAATTGTACTGCTATAAACTTTCCCATTAGAACTGCTTTTCCTGCATACCATAGGTTTTGAGTCGTCATGTTTTCATTGCCATTTGTTTCTAGAACATTTTTTATTTCCCTTTTAATTCCTTCAGTAACCTGTTGGTTATTTATAAATGTATTGTTTAATCTCCATGTGTTTGTGTTACTTATTGTTTTTTTTTTCTCTTGTAAATGACATCTAGTCTCATAGCCTTGTGGTCAAAGAAGATGCTTGATATGATTTCAATTTTCTTAAATTTACTGAGGTTTGATTTGTGACCCAAGATGTGGTCTATCCTGGAGAATGTTCCATGTGCCCTTAAGAAGAAGGTGTATTCTTCTGCATTTGGATGAAATGTTCAGAAAATATCAATGAGATCTATTTCATCTAACGTATCATTTAAGACTTGTGTTTCCTTATTAATTTTGTTTTGATGATCTGTCCATTGGTGTGAATGGGGTGTTAAAGTCTCCTAATATTATTGTGTTACTGTTGATTTTTCCTTTTATTTCTGTTATTGTTTGTCTTATGTGTTGAGCTGCTCCTATGTTGGATGCATAGATATTTACAATTGTCTTCCTCTTGGATTGATCTCTGGATCATTATGTAGTGTCCTTACTCATCTCTTGTAATATCCTTTAAGGTCTATTATGTCTGATATGAGAATTACTACTCCAGATTTCTTTTGCTTCCCATTTGCACAGAACAAATTTGTCCATCCTCTCACTTTCCATCTATATGTGTCTTTAGGTCTGAAGTGGGTTTCCTTGTAGACAGCATATATATGGGTCTTGTTTTTGTATCCATTCAACCAGTCTGTGTCTTTTGGTTGGAGCATTTAAACCATTTACATTTAAAGTAATTATTGATATATATGTTCCTATTGCCATTTTCTTAATTGTTTGGGGTTGATTTTGTAGATCTTTTCTCTTCTCTTCTATTTCTTGACTGCATAAGTCCCTTTAACACTTGTTGGAAAACTGGTTTGGTATACTGAGTTCTCTTAACTTTTTTTTGTCTGAAAATCTTTTTTATTTCTCCATCAGTTTTGAATGAGATACTTGCTGGTACAATAATCTTGGTTGTAAATTTTTCCCTTTCAGTATTTTAGATATATCCTGCCATTCCCTTCTGGCCTGTGGAGTTTCTGCTGAAAGATCAGCTCTTAAATGTATGAGATTTCCCTTGTATGTTACTTGTTGCTTTTCCCTTACAGCTTTTTATATTCTTTATTTGTGTTTAGTCTTTGTTAGTTTGATTAATATGTGCCTTGGCATGATTCTTCTTGGGTTTATCCTGTATGGGACTCTTTGTGCCTCTTGGACTTGATTGGCTATTTCCTTTTCCATGTTGGGGAAATTTTCAACTATAATCTCTTAAAAATTTTCTCATACCTTTTCTTTTTTCTTCTTCTTCTGACACCCTTATAATTTGAATGTTGTTGTGTTTGCTATTGTCCGAGAGGTCTCTGAGACTATCCTAAGTTCTTTTCATTCTTTTACTTTATTCTGCTCTTCAGCAGTTATTTCCACCATTTTATCTTCCACCTCACTGGTTTATTCTTCTGTTTCAGATATTCTGCTATTGATTCCTTTTAGAGTATTTTTAATTTCAATAACTGTATTGTTTGTCTCTGTATGTTTATTGTTTCATTCTTCTAGGTCTTTGTTAATTGATTCTTGCATTTTCTTCATTTTGTTTTCAAGGTTTTTGATCATCTTTACTATCATTATTCTGAATTCTTTTTCAGGTAATTTTTCTATTTCCTCTTCATTTATTTGGACTTATGTGTTTCTAGCTTGTTCCTTCTTTTGCGTAGTATTTCTCTGCCTTTTCTTTCTTTCTCTTTTCTTATTGTGTTTGAGGTCTCCTTTTCCCAGGCTGCAAGGTTGAATTCTTTCTTCTTTTTGGTTTCTGCCCTCCTAAACTTTGTCCAATGGTCTGTGTATGCTTCTTATAGGGTGAGAATTTTGCTGAGTTTTTGTTTGTTTGTTTGTTTTTCCTCTGATGGGCAAGGCTGAGTGAGAGTAATCCTGTCTGCTGATAATTGGGTTTGTATTTTTGTTTTGTTTGTTGTTTAGATGAGGTGTCCTGCACAGGGTGCTACTGGTGTTTGGATGATGCTGGGTCTTTTATTCAAGTGGTTTCCTTTGTGTGAGTTCTCACTATTTGATACTCGCTAGGGTTAGTTCTTCTATAGTCTAGGGTCTTGGAGTTAGTGATTCCACTCCAAAGGCTCAGGGCTTGATCTCTTTATTAAATGATATTCCTTTCACCCATGATGTCTTACCCTTACTTGTTAATTTCTCTTTCTTCAGTTAAGATTCCTGTTTCCTGAGGAAACAGATAGTAGGACATAGCCCAACAATGGTCAGAAACAGTGTCTTCAATAAGATAGCACTGGATGCTGATGGAAGGAGACTTTAGAAAAATCTGTGTCTGAGCCAGATCTCAGGATCTCTGCTTCTCAGTTCTCATAGTCCCATCATCTCTTTAATCTTCATATTTCTTTGTTATAAATTATACAATAAAGTTCATTTCTGCAATACTCTAAAGACTGCTGTCAGACCATCAGGCTGTGAGAAAGTGTAACACCTGCTCAGTTTGGAGACATGGGTCTTGGAGAAATGGCCATTTGAGAAGCACTGAACTAGTTAGAAGAGAAATTCTTCTTTTTCTGGAACTCATTCGCTAGTCACTTTATTATTCACCTTTTGGATTTCCTTCAAATAGTAGGATAGAGATAGGACACCTATCCAGCACACAGGGCAATGCATCAGTCTGCACACATCAACATCTGCTTCCTTTTGACATTCATATCCTCCACGTGGCAGGTGGCCTATACAAGATGACCATGGAGCCATTTTCCTATCTATCATCTTTAATTTTAAAAGCTACACATGTTCATCACCGCATTGTTTACAATAGCCAGCACATGGAAGCAACCTAGATGTCCATCAGCAGATGAATGAATAAGGAAGCTGTGGTACATATACACAATAGAATATTACTCAGCCATTAAAAAGAATACATTTGAATCGGTTCTAATGAGGTGAATGAAACTGGAGCCTATTATACAGAGTGAAGTAAGCCAGAAGGGAAAACAACAATACAGTATACTAAAGCATATATATGGAATTCAGAAAGATGGTAATGATAACCCTGTATGCGAGACAGCAAAAGAGATGCAGATGTATAGAAGAGTCTTTTGGACTCTGTGGGAGAGGGCAAGGGTGGAATAATATGGGAGAACGGCATTGAAACATGTAAATGTGAAATGTGTGAAATGAATCGCCAGCCCAGGTTTGATGCATGATACAGGGTGCTCAGGGCTGGTGCACCGGGATGACCCAGAGGGATGCTATCAGGAGGGAGGTGGGAGGGGGGTTCTATAAGGGGAACACATATATACCCATGGCAGATTCATGTCAATGTATGACAAAATCAACACAATAATGTAAAGAAAATACATAAATATATTTTTTAAAAACTTAGAAGGTAAAAATAAGTTAGAAAATATAGTGTTACTATCCTGATCAATAGAATTTTTAAAAAGCCAATGCAAAATTCTCTCTATCATAGATGCAAAAAAAAACCCCACTATATATTATATAATTCCACTTATATGATATGCCCAGAAAAGACAAATTTAGAGTCAGAAATCAGATCAGTTTTGGCCTAGGTTTTGAGGTTGGAGTGGATATTGACTGAAAATGGTCTCAAGGAAATTTTCTGAAGCAAGGGAAATGTTCTATAGTTGGATCTTAGGTTTTTGAAGTGGTAAAAATATTCTACAATTGGATTTTAGTGATTATTCTAAAATTCAATTTTAGAAATGGTGATGACTGTACAACTGCATATAATTTACTAAAAATCATCAAGAAGGTAATGGCAACCCACTCCAGCATTCTTGCCTGGAGAATCCCATGGACAGAGGAATCTGGCAGGCTATAGTTCATGGTGTTACAAAGAGCTGGACAAGACTGAACAACTAAACCAAACCATTGAATTCTACTTTTGCAATGGATGAATTTTATTCTACATAAATTAAACCTTAATAAAAGTGTTCATAAATGTGTCAGAGGAGGGCTGTTTCTATATTTGAAATAAAACGAAAAATTCTTCCTATGGATGAGTGGTATAATTACATATTATCATTTGAATTCTTATTTAGGGAAACACTAAGAAGTATTATAAAGATTATCTAACCTAACTCCCTTATTTTGTGGATAAGAAAACTAAAGCCTGATGAATTAAATACTTTGCCTGAAGTCACATAATCAGCTAGTAGAAGATCTAGGACTTGCACCCAGGTTGCCCAGCTACTAGCCTGTTGTTTAGTACATTATGCCATACTGTCTTTCATTACAATGCTCTCTAACTTAAACTGACTAAAATTTCAAAAAATTTAAATAATCATGTACTATAATCTATGGATTGTTGTAATAGTCAATATTTTCTAAGCATGGGAGATCATTATTGTGGTAGATCAGTTTTACTTTTTGTGATGATGATGTAGGAGGCTGCTTAGGTGGAAGCATTAAAAATCAAAAAGATAAAATACAAATGTTGGTGAAAAAAGGTTAGAGCCATTATGAAAAACAGTATGAAAGTTCCTTAAAAAACTAACAATGATTTTTTTTCATCTTAAATTTTTTACTTAAATTCAACAATCCTTCTTCTGGGTATATATCCAAAGGAACTGAAATTAGTACCTCACAGAGGTATCTGCACTTCCATGTTCATTGCAGTGTTAGTCACAGTAGCCAAGGTATGGAAGGAAGCAAGTGTCCATAGACAGATGAATGGATAAAGAAACTGTGGTATATATTTACAATGGAATGTTATTCAGTCTTTAAGAAATCCTACCATTTGCAACTGCTTGGATGAACCTAAAGGGCATTATGCTAACTGAAATAAGCCAAATACAGGAAGAAAAACACTGCATGATTTCACTTATATGTGGAATCAAAAAAGTCAAATACATAGAAGCAGAGTAGAATGGTAGGTACCAGGGTGGAGACATACGGAAAATGAAATTTTGATCAAAGTGTGGAAACTTTCAATTACAGAGAATAAGTCTAGGTAACTAATATAGAGCATGATGACAATAATTAACAATATAGTTGGCCTTTGAACAACATGAGGGTTAGGGTCATGGAAGCCCCGTCACAGTTAAAAATCCATGTATAATATTTGACTTTTCCAAAACTAAACTACCAATAGCCTACTGTTGACTTACCAATAGCATAAACAATTGATTGACACATATTTTGTATGTTTTATGTCTATTACATATATTTTATGTATTCATGACATACCTTTCTCTTTTTTGATATTTCTAGGCCACGTGGTTTGTCTGCAAGTTTTTCCAAATTGTTGCAAACCTCCAAAAAGTTTTCCAATATATTATTGAAAGTGAACCAGTGCAGTTCAAACCCATGTTGTTTAAGGATCAACTGTATGTCCTATACTGCATGCTGGAAATTTGCTTGGGAGTAGATTTCAGGTGCTCTCATTACATACACAGACAAAAAGGTAATTATGTGAATAGATGGATATGTTAATTAGCTTGACCATAGCAATCATTTCATTATGTATATTTATATCTAAACTTGTTATACACTTTAAATGTATATGAATATTATTTTAAAATATATTAAAAATAAATAAAATATGTCTATTTAACCAAATGTTTTGATGACTTTAAGTTTGAAGCACAGTAAGCTGAAAAGCAAGTGAAAATGCATCAAATACACAAAAGTTATCATTAGGAGGTGCAGCATATAAATACCTTGAGAACTTCCTTCAGACAAACAGATGGATACTTCATCATTTCTGTCATTATCCTCTCCTACTTCAGGACCAGCTTCCTCTCCTGGTGTGAGTGCAGACAAAGAACCATATTCGGGCTGCTCAGGAAAATCAGCAGGGCCTCCTCTTGGAGGTGGAACTTCAATCCCCATTAAACGATATTTCCTTCTTCGATTCCCAATCCATGTCTTTATAAGAGAAATACAAGAGGAAGTTTTGTAAAAATAGAAACCTTAGCAGTTCTACCATTAAAATAATGAATGGATGCTGTGTAAAATATGATTGAAAAGAATATATAGGTATCTAGAAAAATGCAGTTTCATTGTTACTCAATAAACTAAAATATTAATGTTTCTATTTAAAAATTTTTATTACCTTAATAATAAGACTTTCAAGCAACATTCAGCCCATTGCAGAACACTCTTGGTTTTGTTTTCTTTCTGGAGAAAATAACCCACCAAATATTTCAAAGAAACATGAACTGATTCTTTCCCAAAAGGGACCAGGCATGCCACTCTAACTATACTTTATATACTAATTCCAATCTTGATCTTCCTAGGTGAAAATGTGCCTTCTAGTAACTTTGTTTGGCTCCACGATGATTACCTGGGTATTTTAAGTATTCTAATATTCCATTTTATTAGATTTAGAACCAATTTCTAAAACTTGTTATATTAAAATAAGTTTGGAGTTACAGGAAGTTACAAAAATTGGTCTTTATTCAATTTTCTTCAATTTACATTTTACATAATTATAGTGCCATAACAGAAAATGGAAATTGATATTGTACAATATGTCTTGACAATTTTATGTTACCATTTTTTGTTACCAAAATTTTATCATACCATTCTTCTCCTCCTTTCCACTATCCTCAACTCCTGACAATCATCAATGTATTTTCCACATCTACAATTGTGTCATTTTGAGAATGCTATATAGAGTCATATAGCATGTGACTGCAAAATATTTCAGAAAATTGGCTTTTCTCATTTAACATAATTTCCTGGAGATTTATTCAAGTTACATGAACTAATAGTCCATTCCTTTTTATTGCTAAGAAGTTTTCCATGATACAGCTTCTTTCCTTTTCTTTTCAGCGTTGGTTTAACCCTTCATTTGTTGGAGGACATTTGATTCCAATTTTTAGCTATTATATACAGCCATAAAGCTCCTATGAACAGTTTTGTACAGGTTTTTGTGCTTATGTAAGTTTTCATTTCTCTAGTATAAATGTTAAATAATGAAATTCTGGGTCAAATGGTAATTATATGTTTAATTAAAATAAACTGCCAAATTGTTTCCATAAAAGTTGTACCATTTTACAGCCTTACAAGCAATGATTAAGAGATCCAGTTTCTTGGTGTTCTTGCTAGGACTTGGTATTATAAATATTTTTTTAGCTGTTTTCATTTGTGCATATAGTAATGATCATCAAGTTCTTAATTTGGTTTTCCCAATGGCTAGTAGTACTGATAATGTTTTCACGTACTTTTTGCCATCCACCTATCAGTGAACTGTCTCTTCATGTCTATTGCCCATTTTGTGATAGACTTGGTCTTTTAGTACTGAGTTTTGAGAGTACTTTATATACTCTGGTTATGAATTTTTGTCAGATATATGATTTTGCAAAATTTTCTTCCATTTTGTAGGAGATATGATGGGGCTTGCAAATATCTTCTCCTGTCTGTAGCTTGTATTTTCATCAACCTGGTTTTTTGTAGCACAAAAGTTTTATTTTGCTTTAAAATTTTTATAAAGTTGAAGCTATTGCTTTTATTCTTTTATGGGCTGTGCTTTTAGTACCATTCCTAAGAATTCTTCACCAAGCTGTATTAATATCTAACTTTTTATAGTTTTATTTTTTACAATTAAATCCCTGGTCTATTATGAATTCATTTTTCTCTAAGGTGTGAGGTATAGGTCTAAGGTAATCTACATTTTCTGATAGAAATCCAGTTGTTCCAGAATATTTCTTGAAAAGTCTTCCTCCAATGAATTGTTTTTGCATCTTTGTCAAAATTAGCTAAGCTGGCCATGATTGTGCAGGAATATTTCTGATCTCTCTATTCTGTTCCAATGATCTATACATCTATCACCCTGCTAATACAACAATCTTGATTATTGTACTTATATAATAAGTCTTGAAATCAGGTAAATGAATTTCTTCCACTTATTATTTTTTTTCCAGAATTGTTTTGGCTATACTAGCATATTTCCTTTCTAAATGAATTTTAGAGATATCTTGTCTACAAGACAAGAACTTCCCTGGTGGCTCAGACAGTAAAGTGTCTGCCTACAATGTGAGAGACCCAGGTTCAATCCCTGGGTCAGGAAGATCTTCTGGTGAAGGAAATGGCAACCCACTCCAGTATTCTTGCCTGGAAAATCCCATATATAGAGAAGTCTGGAAGGCTACAGTCCATGGGGTCGCAAAGAGTCAGACACGACTGAGCGACTTCACTTTTGTCTACATCAACAAAAAATCTTGCTGGAATTTTACAGGAATTATGTTAAAACTGAATAACAATTTGAGACGACTTAACAGTTTTACTATGCTGGGTCTTCTAGTACGTGCACACAGAATGTCTCTCCATTTACTTAGAATGACTTTTATTCCTTTCATCAGTATTTTGTAGTTTTCAGCATTTAAGTCCTGCACATGTTTTATTGGAGGTACATGTATTTGATTTTTTGAGTTATTGCAAAGAATATATCTTAAACTTCAGTTTGATTGTGTTCGTTTTTAATGATACAGACATGCATTTGATTTTTATATGATGATCTTATATCCAGGGACTTTAGTGAATTCACTTGTTAGTTGTAGGAGTGTTTTCATTTCTTTAGGACTTTATAACTTATACACAGAGTACATCATGAGAAACACTGGGCTGGAAGAAGCACAAGCTGGAATCAACATTGCCGGGAGAAATATCAATAACCTCAGATATGCAGACAGCATCACCCTTATGGCAGAAAGTGAAGAGGAACTAAAAAGCCTTTTGATGAAAGTGAAAGAAAAGAGTGAAAAAGTCAGCTTAAAGCTCAACATTCAGAAAACTAGGATCATGGCATCTGGTCCCATCACTTCATGGGAAATAGATGGGGAAAGAGTGGAAACAGTGTCAGACTTTATTTTGGGGGGCTCCAAAATCACTGCAGATAGTGATTGCAGCCATGAAATCAAAAGACGCTTACTCCTTGGAAGGAAAGTTATGAGCAACCTAGATAGCATATTAAGAAGTAGAGACATTATTTTGCAAACAAAGGTCCATCTAGTCAAGGCTATCATTTTTCCAGTAGTCATGTATGGATGTGAGAGTTGGACAGTGAAAAAGGGTGAGCACCAAAGAATTGATGTTTTTGAACTGTGGTGTTGGAGAAGACTCTTGAGAGTCCCTTGGACTGCAAGAAGATCCAACCAGGCCATCCTAAAGGAGATCAGTCCTGGGTGTTCATTGGAAGGACTGATGTTGAAGCTGAAACTCCAATACTTTGGCCATCTCATGTGAAGAGTTGACTCACTGGAAAAGATCCTGATGCTGGGAAGGATTGGTGGCAGGAGGAGAAGGGGACGACAGAGGATTAGATGGCTAGATGGCATCACCGACTTGATGGACCTGGTTTTAGGTGGACTCAGGGAGTTGGTGATGGACAGGGAAGCCTGGCATCCTGCAATCATGGGGTCACAAAGCGTCAGACATGACAGAATGACTGAACTGAACTGAACTGAAACAGAGAATCATGTATCTTTTATTTACTTTTCTTGATTTATTGTACTGGTTAGAACTTCCAGTACTATTTTGAATAAAAGTGGCCAAAGTGGACATCTTGTTTCTGGTCTCAGGGGAAAGCTTCTATTTTTCACCATTAAAGTATGATGTTAGCTGTACGTTTTGAGGGCTTGTAGATTTATTTTGGTGGGAGATTTTTTAATGATGAATTCAATTTTCTTGAATGAATTTTTTAATGATGAATTCAATAGAGCAACCTAAATGTTCATCAATAGATGAATGGATAAAGTAATGTGGTATATAAACATATATACAATGTAATATTACTCAGCAATAAAAAAATGAAATAACGCTTGGATTTGGAGATTAGCATACTAAGTGAAGTAAATTAGACAAAGACAAATGTCATAAGATATCACTTAAATGTGGAATCTAAAAAAAATTATACAGATGAACTGATTCACAAAATAGAATTAGACTCACAGACGCAGAAAACAAACTTATTACCAAAGGGAATAGTGGGATGAGGGGGAGAGATAAATTCATGAGTTTAGGATTAACATGCGCACACTACTATATATAAAATCAATAACCAACAAGGACCTACTTATTACAGCTCAGGGAATTATAGTAAGTATCTTGCAGTAACATATAATGGAAAAGAATCTGAAAAAGAATATGCATATGCATATATATATATGCATATATATATATGCATATGTGTGTATATATATGGCTTCCCTGGTGGTGCAGATCATAAAGAATACTCATGCCATTCAGGAGACCTGGATTTGATCCCTGGGTCAGGAAGATCCCCTGGAGAAGGGAATGACAATCCATCCAGTATTCTTTTGTTTTGTTTTGTTTTGTTTTTAGTATAATATTTTTACTTTTTTGTGTGAGTTTTTGGTTCAGTGTTCAAGAACATCTTTCCATAAAGGGCTTGTGAAGATATTCAGAAAAATCTGGGTGACATCTGAAGTGACTCTTCCTTTTGTACATGCTAGGGCCTGCCATGGTGATACTGGCAATTCTCCCTTGTCAGCAGATGCTTTCAGAAAAGACAGCTAGGCAAAACGAAGAGGAGAATAGGAATTTTCCCTTTGTAGATTCTGCTTCCTCATCCCTGAATTGCCCTTTTCAGATATTTATATTTTGTTCTTCTTACCTAGTGAATCCTAGGACAGAGGAGCCTGGTGGGCTACAGTCCATGGTCACAAACAGCTGGACACGACTGAGCAACTAACATGTGCGCACATGCATGCACACACACACACACATACACATACATGTATAAAACTTTGCTTTACACATACAGTATCACTTTGCTGTACATCTGAAACTAACACAACATGGTAAATAAACTATAAGTCAATTAAAAATGGTTAACAATCAATAAGTAAATAGAGCTTCCATGATGGCTCAATGGTAAAAAACCTGCCAGCCAATGCAGGAGATGCAGGTTCAATCCCCAGATCAGGAAGCTTCCCTAGAGAAGGAAATGGTAACCCACACCAGTATTCTTGTCTGAGAAATCCCATGGAAAGAAGAACCTGGTGGTCTACAATACATGGGGTTACAAAGAGTCGGACATGATTTAGTGACTAAACAACCAAGAAAATTCTGTAGAAAATTATGTCTACCCCAACATCTTTTGAAAGCAGCAGAATAAAACCAATTTTATACTCAAGTTTCTCATGTAATTTTCAAAAAGCTCATAATCTTTATAGTTTTTTTATGACACCTTACAAAGAATAACTGCCATGCCAATCTACAAAGTAAAAGAATTCTTAAAAACTGTATTTGCTTTGAGTGTAGAAAGTCATTCAATAGCATTTCATAATTTCAGGTCTAAATTTGATTATGGTACCCTTTCTTTGTATAGCAAGTAGAATTTCTTCTATACCACAATGTTCACATAAATACAAAGGAATCTTAAATGTAAGGTTCTACATTATTTGTCAAATGTAAATAAAAATTATGAATAAAGTTAACTTTTACTTGGTAAGATTTTGTAAAACACAATGTAAGGCAAAACAGTAGAACTATTCAGTTAATCCAAGAAGATTAATTCTTTATATATTTGGGCATGCATTTTCTCTTCATATTCTAGGGAATGTAGTACCTTTGATGTATTTAGCATTCCATGCTAAATGTGAAACCTGAAATACATGGATTGCTTTGTAGGCTACCAAGTGAAAACTACTTGGTAGAAAAGAAAAATATTCATGAATATTAATTTTGCTAGCTTTGGTAACTTCTCCCACAGAAAAAGTACTAGTTTAAAAAGTATAGCTCTCTTTCAATTGTCGTTCACATGGTCTCAATGAGAATAAACTATTAGACTTCAGAAAAAGTAAAGAATTTCAACTTCTTACTAAAGTTCCATTAAACTGTCATGTACTTTCTCTATTTTCTATCTTTGAATACTGATGCATATCAAATTTTAAATGCAGAAACTTCTTTTTCACAATAATCTTAGCCATAGATGCTTGGAAAAATGATGATGTGGGCAGAAGAAGACGAATACAGTTTTATTAGGATACTTTTTGTTTCCTTTAGGTCATGAAGGTTTGGGAAAAGAGGAGAAAAAGAAAACAGAAACCAGTTTTGATTTATTTTCAACTTCTTTTTTCACCCACTTGGGAGAAATGAGCAATTATGGAATACATAGTGATAAATGTAAAATAATATTTGATGTGAACACCAGGATTATATGAGAATTTGTTACATACTAGGACTCAAATAGTTCCTCTCTTGATATTTCTTAAAACTGGAAGGCACTGAGAAAATAATTTGGTATACAAATATAATGTTAATGGTTTTATTACATTTTCAATGAATCATAGAAGATAAAAGTAATCCTAAAAGCCAACTAGTCTAACTTGCCATTTAATGTAAAAATTCCCTCTTCAGCATTGTAGATGAATGGCTAGTCAGTCTTTCCATGAAATTTTCAGGAATATGAAGCATACTACTGAGCAAGGTTTTCCCAGTCCATTTTTTATATAGTGTTTTTTTTTTCAAAATGTTCTTCCTTCGACTGAATCAATATCTACTGTACTATTAATCTAAGCCTTGGTTCCATTTTTTTCACTCTGGATCCACCTTATCCCAAACAGCCTTTCCTGCATTCCAACTATCAATTATGAAAAGAGGATTTCTTCCTTTTGGGAGGGGCACGGAATGTGGCTTGCAGAATCTCAGTTCCCCAAGCAGGGCTTGAACCTGGGCCATAGCAATGAAATCACTGAATCCTAACCACTAGGCCATCAAGGAATTTGAGTATTTATTTGCTTCATAGGGTTTTGAAATATACAGTTTTCCAACCATTTTATGTGACCCATGGTCAAGTTATTTTATCAATCTAGGCCTCAGATTCTTTACCTGAAGAATCTATAAATTGATATAACTGGTTTCTAAATCTATAGTCTCCTGGATAATATTTACCCCTCCACAGTTACTCATAAACTTATATAATAACTGTATATTTTTAACCAGAACTCCTCCTGTATTAACAAGAGAAATATAATGACTATTAAAAATGAGAACTCTCAGGCCCTATAAGCGTCTAAGTACATTTCTATTAAAAACAGAAACATAATATTCCAAACAGCTGTTAGTTTAAATGTATATCATTATATACCTGTTTTATGTGTATTCTGCAGAGAGGGCATACCTTTCTATTAAATATACACTCTTCCAAAGGAAACCCTCCTACACTGTTGGTGAGGATGTAAATTGGTGCAGCCACTATGGAAAACAACATGGAGGTTTCTCAAAAAACTAAAAATAAAACTACCATTTGACCCAACAATTCACCTCTGGGTACATATCCAAAAATAAAAATAAAATATTAATTGAAAAAGATACATGCACTCTAATGTTCATAGCAGCATTATTTACAGTTGCCAAGATATGAAAGCAACCTGTGTCCATCATCAGATGAATGGATAAAAAAGTTGTGGCTTGTATACACAGACACATGCACACAATGGAATACTACTCAGTCATATAAAAAGAACAAAGATCTTTCCATTTGTAGCAACATGGACTTGAAGGGCTTTATGTAAAGTGGAGTAAGTCAGACCAAGAAAGATAAATATGTACGATATCACTTATAAGTGGAATCTAAAGAATACAACAAATTAGTGAATATAACATAAAAGAAGCAGACTCATAAAGAACAAACTAGTGAGTACCAGTGTAGGGGAGGGTAAGGGCAATATAGATATGGGGCAGTGGAAAGTACAAATTATTAGGTGTAAGATAGACTATAAGGATGTACTGTACATGGGGAATATAGCCAATGTTTTGTAATAACTGTCAATGAAGTATAACCTATAAAATTGTATAAAAACTCATTCTTTCATTCCATACTGAACATCAAGGATGTATAAGCACTGTGTTAGAGTCAGGGATACAGTAGTAAACAAGTAGGCCTCATATATGCCCTTTGTGAAACTTGGATTTACAATTTGTTAGATGTATAGACAATAAACAAATAGACAAGAAAAATACAAATCACAAAATTTGACCAAGTATTATGGAGGGAAAGAATCAACTAGAATATTTTGCCACAAACATAGTGTAGTAAAGTGAAATACTTTCCAAAGTCATATGTCATAAGAATTATTAGAGGAAAGGAAACATTCAGATCTTAGGACCCTTTCCTGCAAGCATGATTTAGTAGATCTGGTATGAAGTGATCAGTATTTTTAAGAAGTATGCAAAGCAATTCTTATGGTAAAACATATGCTGGTGAAATGGAAATAGAAATAATGTTGGATTGGTAATAAGGAAATCTGGCATCTAATAACCAACTGGCTGTGTGTCCTTCAACAAGCCATACCCCTATTTAACCACACTTTTCTTATATAAAATAAGAGCATGAAATTCAATCTCAAGATGCCCACCAGCTTTAATTCAATGTCCATGGTATGTGGTATACTATATATGGTATATAGTCAACCATGGACAATTTGTTTTATATATACATTAGTGGCAGAGGGTCATATGTTAAATGAAAAAAAAAAGAAAGGTAAAAACAGTGTAAGTGAAAAGCAGTCTTCTATTTAAAGACGTCAAATCTAGTCATGATCTTTGGAAAGTAAATATAATCTAAAATGTAAAAACATACATCTATTTTCCATGAAATTTATTTGTCATTCAAAATGCATTTAAAACATTGAAATGTGTTGTTTATGCAAATGTTTGACACACAAGAGTTCGTTTTGACATCTGTCCACTATAATCCAAACACAGATGGAAAGGAAAGGCATTAAACTGAATTTCAGAGAGAGAGGGCAGGGAACTAAATTTATGAAAGACTTATGGTGCTTTACACTTATTATCCACATATATTATTACTGTCTCAAAACAACCCTTTATTATATTATGTCCATTTACTGTGAACTGAAGCACAGAGACATTAAAAATTTAATCATGCTAATATGCAAATTCCTAAGGAGAGCTGTGTTTTTCCCATGGCATCTAGAGGAGTTCAGGCATATAAGTGTTTGGTTTACCTTCGGTAAGTGAGTAAGTCAATAAATAATTGACACTAACTTGGGAAACATTCCAAATTAAAGAAATACATGCACATAGTAACATTCAATTAAGTTAAAAGGAAAATATACCAAGTTTGCTTTCTAGAATTATAAGCTACTACAAGGAAACATGAATCCGAAATTTCCACATTATTCCACAAGTAATGATTAACTAAACATCCTGAGACAAAGTTCACTTTGGTGATCAATAATTAGAAGGTCTGTTAGACTTAAAAACATCTACACAGTTTCTCCCAATATCTCAGGAATATATTTATCTGGAAAACATATTCTTGTCTGCAGTTTATCTACCTAATAATAAAAAAGAGGTCTCTTAAAACATATCATCTTCAATGCCATTCTCCCATATCATTCCACCCTTGCTCTCTCCCATAGAGTCCAAAAGACTGTTCTATACATCTGCATCTCTTTTGCTGTCTCACATACAGGGTTATCATTACCATCTTTCTAAATTCCATATATATGTGTTAGTATACTGTATTGGTGTTTTTCCTTCTGGCTTACTTCACTCTGTATAATAGGCTCCAGTTTAGTCCACCTCAGTAGGACTGATTCAAATGTATTTTTTTAATGCCTGAGTAATATTCCATTGTGTATATGTACCACTGCTTTCTTATCCATTCGTCTGCTGATGGAGAGGGCAAGGGTGGGATGATATGGGAGAACGACATTGAAACATGTAAATTATCATAGGTGAAATGAATCGTCAGCCCAGGTTTGATGCATGATACAGGGTGCTCAGGGCTGGTGCACTGGGATGACCCAGAGGGATGGAGTCGAGAGGAAGGTGGGAGGGGGTTCTGGAAGGGGAACACATGTATACCCATGGCAGATTCATGTCAATGTATGGTAAAACCAACACGATAATGTAAAGGAAAATAAATAAATTTTAAAGAAAAGAAAGCTGAGGGCCGAAGAATTGATGCTTTTGAACTGTGGTGTTGGAAAAGACTCTTAAGAGTCCCTTGTTCTGTAAGGAGATCAAACCATCCTAAAGGAAATCAATCCTGAATATTCATTGGAAGGTCTGATGCTGAAGCTGAAGCTCCAATACTTTGGCCACTTGATGTGAAGAACTGAATCACTGGAAAAGACCCTGATGCTGGGAAAGATTGAAGGCAGATGACAGAGGATGAGATGGTTGGATGGCATCACCGACTCAATGGACATGAGTTTGAGTAAACTCCAGGAATTGACGATGGACAAGGAGGCCTTGCATGCTGCAGTCCATGGGGTCACAAAGAGTTGGACACAACCAAGCAACAGAACTGAGCTTAACTGAACTAACACCACATGGGCTTCCCTGGTGACTCAGCTGGTAAAGAATCTGCCTGCTATATGGGAGACCTGGGTTTGATCCCTGGATTGGGAAGATCTCCTGGAGAAGGGAAAGACTACCCACTCCACTATTCTGGCCTGGAGAATTCCATGGACTATATGGGGTTGCAAAGAGTCAGAAACCACACACAAAAATAAATTCAATGGATTAAAGACTTAAATTTAAGGATGTATATTCTAAAACTCTTGGAAGAAAACATAAGCAGAACACTCTGACATAAATTACAGCAAGCTCTTTTTCAATGTACCTCCTAGAGTAATAAAAATAAAGATAAACAAATCACACTTAATTAAACTTAAACACTTTTGCACAGCAAAGGAAACTGTAAACTACACAAAAAGACAATCCTCAGAATGTGAGAAAATATTTTCAAACAAAGCACCTGACAAAGGATTCATCTTCAAAATGAACAAACCTCTCATGCATCTCAACATAAAAAAAAAATACCCAATCTAAAAATGGACAGATGTTCTAAGTAGCTAGTTCACCAATGAAGACATACAGGTAACCAAAATAGCACATAAAAAGATGTTTAACATCACTAGTTATTAGAGAAACACAAATGATGAAATTTTTAAGGCTTTCATTTATGACACTAATCAACTAGAACATGAAAATTATTGAAAATCTCTTACCCGAACTATTTCACAGTCAACATTTAATTCAGTTGCAACTGCTTCAATTTTTTCTCGACAAACAGAGCCAAGGCTGGTCATGCCATTGTCCCAGTACTTCTTAAGAGTGGCTAAGTCTTGGTCACTGAACTGAGTGCGATCTTGTAGCTGTAAAGAACATTTTAAAAAATTAGAATAATCAATATTCAAATATTAAAGGGCATCATCAGAACAAGATGTGCTAAGTTACTTTCAATGCATAAATTGATTTCATAATTCTTTGTTTGCCCATTCTGAAATGGACATTTTCATGGTGTTTATTTCTATGAGATGAACATGTGCTAGAATAAAATGAGTAAAAAAACTTAACCGATAGCAATTAAGCAATGCTGATTTAAAACGGTTGTAAAGAGAAATAAATAAATTAAACAATAAAATAAAATAAAATGGTTGTAATCACACAAATAATACATGTAATTGTAGAAGATACAAATTCATTTTTTAAAGAAGATAATTTAAATCACTAGCCATCCTGGAAATTATATTTGTTAATTATAATTGTATTCTCTTAAACTTTTCCATATAATGCACATATTCACACTCACACTGCATATATTAAAAATTACCTGAGTTGGGATCATGTCACAGTGCTGTCTTTTGATAATCTAGACTTACTATAGATAAGCTCCAATTAATGTTATAATTAAATAAAATGTTAAATAAGAGAAATGCAAGAAGATAATGTTCTTTTAAAAGAACAATCATATTTATGTCTTCAGAAAGTTTCAAAATAAGCCTGTCTTTTTAATTCTTAGCTTTTTTTAAACCAAGTAACTATGGACTTTATATATTGTTTTATTCAATGAATCCTAGAGGCATCCCTAAGAAATAAGTTAGAAGCATGATAGAATAATGACCTTTATTTGTGAATAAGAAGACATGAAAAGAAAGGTCAAAGGACTTATTCAAAGGGCACAGAGATATCCTGGCAGTTAGAAATAGAAATATATCTGATTTTTTTTCTAGAAGTTTTATTCCTGTGATGTCTCCAATTATTTCAAGGGGTGGTTAAACATTTTTAATTAACTTTAATTAACAATATATATCCTGTAAAATCTTGTATGAGTATATGTGTGTTTGTGATAAAAGAGTGAGAGTGATGAAAAGGAGAGTCAGAGAAAGCCTGTGAGAGTGAATGAGTAGAGAATAAAAGTAGCAAATCATGGCATGAGGTATGAGGTTCTGTTGCTGCCTTCTGCCTAAAAATAAATGATCTGATCCCACACAGAGGTTAGACTTCAAAGCCTTGCTAAACATAACAGTTTTGAATGTTTCCTGCCTAACTGAAATTTAAAATGGAACTTTCTTCTAAATTCAATTCAGGTAACAATGAAAGATAATGTATAAAACACGTAAACCATACTTAAAAGAGTTATCATAGCTAATAGTGATACAATAATAAACAACAGGTGCAAATTTGTTTTAAAGCTATGATTTTTGAAAACAAATTTTAGCTATCAGGAGGAAAAAGCAATATATGAATTCTTAGTTTACTACCAAGAAAATGAAGTTAGACTCTACAGTTAACATATGTCACTCAGTAAGACATATAATACAGCTTTTCTTTGTGTATTAATGAATTTCAATACCAGCAAGATCTCTTCTCCCTGCTATAGTTAAAAACAAACAAAGAAACCCTGATTAGTAACATCTATTACAAGTACTAGTACTAAATTACATGTTTACAATAAAAGAATCAAAGCATGTCATTTAAGATTTTTTTAATCAAATAAAATAATGGTCAAGTTATTTATAACATAAAACTTTTATGTGTCTTTCCTATATCAGAGTTTGGCAAGATGGCAGAGTAGAAGGAGGATGCTCATCTTCTCCTGAAAGAACACCAATGTATCAACTAGCTGCTGAACAACCATTGATAGGAAGCTGTTGGAACCCACCAAAAAAAGATACCCCATGTCCAAGGACAAAGGAGAGGCAGCCACAACACGCTTGGAGGGGCACAATCATGTTTAAAATCAAGCTTCATACCTGCCAGAGACTCTTGGAGGGCATAAACAAAACTCTGTGGGCACGAGGACCCAGGGAAAGGAGCAGTGACCCCCAACAAGAGAGAGTCAGATCTGTCTGTGAGTGTTTGAAGGCCTCCTGTGGAGGCATGGGTCAGCAGTGGCCTGATGAAGGGACAGGGGCACTGGCAGCAGCAGTCCTGGGAGGCATAGTGTGAGGTATAAGATCTCTTGGAGGAGGTTACCATTAACCACACAACAGAGCCTCTGGGTGGGTGATCCACAAACTGGAGAACAATCACACCAAAGAAGTTCTTGCACTGTTGCAAAAGTTCTAGGCTCCACAACAGACTTCCCAACGAGGGGATCTGGCAAATCGACTGAGAATCCTCAGGGAATCTGACTTTGGAGGGCAGCGGGATTTGATGACAGAACTTCCATAGGACTGGGGGAAACAGAGACTCTTGGAGGGCACAAAAAACAGAGGAATCAGAGTTAAAATTGCCAACATCCATTGGATCATAGAAAATGGGAGGGAAAGTTTCAAGGGAATTACAGAAAAACATTTGCTTCATTGACAATGTGAAAGCCTTTGACTGTGTGGATCACAACAACCTGTCAATGGGAATACCAGAATACCTTACCTGCCTCCTGTGAAAACTCTATGCAGGTCAAGAAGCAACAGTTAGAACTGGACCTGGAACAACAGACTGGCTCCAAATTGGGAAAAGAGTACATCAAGGCTCAATGTTGTCAACCTGCTTATTTAACTTCTATGCAGAGTACATCATGTGAAATTCTGGGCTGGATGAAGCACAAGCTGGAATCAAGATTGCTGAGAGAAATATCAATAACCTCAGATATAAGATGACACCACCCTAATGGTAGAAAGTGAAAAGTAACTAAAGAACCTCTTGATATAGGTGAAAAAAGAGTGAATAAACTGGCTTAAAACTCAACATTCAAAAAAACTAAGATCATGGCATCTGGTCCTATCATTTCATGGAAATAAATGGGAAAACAATGGAAACAGTAACAGACTTTATTTTCTTGGGTTCTCAAATCACTGAAGATGGTGACTGCAGCCATGAAATTAAAAGATGTTTTCTCCTTGGAAGAATAGCTATGATCAACCTAGATAGCATATTATAAAGCAGAGACATTACTTTGCCAACAAACGTCCATATAGTCAAAGCTATGTATTTTTTTCTTTTCCAGTAGTCATGTACGAATGTGAGGGTTAGACCATAAAGAAGGATGAGTGCTGAAGAATTCATGCTTTTGAACTGTGGCACTGGAGAAGACTCTTGAGAGTCCCTTGGACTACACGGAGACCCAACCAGTCAATCCTAGAGGAAATAAGTCCTGAATATTCATTGGAAGGCCTGATGCTGAGGCTGAAGCCCCAATACTTTTGCCACCTGATGCAAAGTGCTGACACATTCAAAAAGACTTTGATGCTGGGAAAGACTGAGGGCAGGAGGAGAAGAGGGCAACAGAAAATGAGATAGTTGGATGGCATCATCAACTCAATGGACATGAATCTGAGCAAACTCAGGGAGATAGTAAAGGACAGGGAAGCCTGGTGTGCTGCCTACTGTGGGGGTCACAAAGAGTCAGATGAGATTAAGCAACTGAACAACTGAATTATAGTTTGTACAATAGTTGTGAGGTTGAAATTTTCAAAACCAGAGAGCAAAATTAATGGGAGCATGGTTCTAGGTAGAGTCAAATAATTCATCATAACAGCCAGCATAAATATTCCCATATTATTCCATTGCACCAAATTCTCCACTGCAAGCTAGCTTACATTATTGTCAAAATGGAAACAATAATGAACAGAACACTGAACACACTTAGCCAGTTAATTTGTAATTCATTTAGAGGACATTCAAAGCTGATTCTCCCTTAAATTGAACTAAATAAAACCTGATTTGATTTGTTAGAAATGTGCTACGATCTTAACATCAGCAATGCTGAAGGTGACCTATTATGACAATGCCCGTAAAGTAGAAGCTTATGAGGGAAAGTGAAATTATTTTAAAGCTCCTAAGAGTATATTCTAACTAAGATAATAAGTAGGGTAATAAAAATCAACTAGCATTAAAACTTAGTACTCATTTAGAGAAGAAAAAAATATGTATACTTAAAGAAGGTGAATACGTCCCTGAGGAAACCTGAAGATGAAATCAGTTTTGTCTCTCTGAAGAGCTGTGAGCTGTGCTTAGTCACTCAGTCATGTCCAGCTCTTTGAGGCCCTGGAGTATGTTGCAATTCTCTTCTCCAGGGAATCTTCCTGACCTAGGGTCTCCTAAATTGTATGTGTATTCTTTACTGTCTGAGCCACCAGGGAAGTCCCTTTGTCTTTCTATTGGACTTAGACCACTTTCACTTAACAAGACATCCCTCAGCCTAAACTGCTGATTTAAGTGATAGAGATATATTAGTCAAATATCTTGCTGATTTTTGTGAAGAGTAACATTCCAGTAACCCTGGAAAATCTAGGTTAAAACTGAGGTTTGGCCTATGTGACCAGGTAATTATTTTGATTTCATTTGGATTATATTGTAACACAAAAGAAAAAAAATCTGGCCTCTTCACCAATTTTAAGAACATTTCAATGAATTTAGTTATTTGATTTTTCTTTTTAAATAAAATTGAGTGACAAAACTCTGATATTAGGGAGCATAGTTTCTTATTTTATGTATGTGTATTATTAGAGTTAAATGTAGAAATGAATTATATATTTGTACTCAGAAGCAATCCTTTTGAAAAGAGAACTATTAAAAATATCTAATTCAATTAACAGTTCTTATACTTCCTCAGTTTTCCACATGCTGTGCATTATTCTGTCATATCCCAACCATCAGTCCAGAGAGTAATGTATGCTGTTGAGATTTCAAACTAGCTTTGTGAAAGCTTGTTCATTTTCCTTTTAGATAATGAGCTGCTTAATAGCAGGTATCATGCCTTTTGGCTTTTATTCTCATTGTAAAAATGAAAGTAATTATGTACTTGTTTAACAAATTAAAAGAGAAGGGTATAAAATGAGCTACAATCTCTCTTCCTTTCTTAGGTACAAACTCCCAATCCTGACACCAAAGGCAACCACTGTCAGTAGCTCCCTAAGTTTCCAGGGTAAAATGTATATACACTTAGAAAAAATAAACCAGTGATACTATAAACTTAACTTCTTTCACTTATTATATTTAGAAGATCTTTGCATATCATCACTATATCATTTGTATATCATCATGATATTATTGATATATTTCAATCATTTTAACTGCTACACTGTATCCCACCATAAGGACACTATACAATTTACTTATGCAATTGTTATCTAATATTATCTAATTATGTTATATGGGCTACTTCAAATCTTAAAAGATGATGCTGTTAAAGTGCTGCACTCATTATGCCAACAAACATGGAAAACTCAGAAGAGGTGACAGAACTGGCAAAGGTCACTTTTCATTCCAGTCCAAAGAAAGCAAGCCACAGAGTGTTCAAACTACAGCAGAATTATACTCATCTCACATGCTAGTAAAGTAATGCTCAAAATTCTCCAAGCCAGGCTTCGACAGTACATAAACTGTGAACTTCCGGATGCTCAAGTTGGATTTTAAAAATACAGAGGAACCAAGCTCAAATTGCCAATATCTGTTGGATCATAGAAAAAGCAAGAGAGTTCCAGAAAAACATCTACTTCTGCCTCATTGATGGTGCCAAAACCTTTGACTGTGTGGATCACAGCAAACTCTGGGAAATTCCTAAAGAATGGAAATACCAGACTGCCTTTCCTGTCTCCTGAGAAATCTGTATGCAGGTCAAGAAACAGCAGTTAGAAACAGACTTGGAGCAACAGACTGATTCCAAATTGGGAAAGGAGTACATCAAGGCTCTATATTGTCACCCTTCATATTTAACTTATATGCAGAGCACATCATGGGAAATGCCAGGCTGGATGAAACACAAGCTGGAATCAAGATTGCCAGGAGAAATATCAATAACCTCAGATATGCAGATGACACCATCCTTACGGCAAGAAGTGAAGAGGAACTAAAAAGCCTCTTGCTGAAAGTGAAAGAGGAGAGTGAAAAAGGTGGCTTACAGATCAACATTCAGAAAACTAAGATATGGCATCTGATCCCATCATTTCATGGCAAATAGATGGAGAAACAATGGAAACAGTGACAGACTATTTTCTTGGGCTCCAAAATCAGATGGTGACTGAAGCCATGAAATTAAAAGATGCTTGCTCCTTGGAAGAAAAGCTATGACCAACCTAGAGAGCATATTAAAAAGCAGAGACATTACTTTGCCCACAAATTTCTATCTAAGTTATGTTTTTTCCAGTGGTCATGTGTAGATGTGAGAGTTGGACTGTAAAAAAAGAGCTGAGCAACAAAGAATTGATGCTTTTGAACTGTGGTGTTGGAGAAGACTCTTGAGGACTGCAAGGAGATCACACCAGTCAATCTTCAAGGAAATCAGTCCTGAATATTCATTGAAACCTGAATATTCACTGATGCCTGAAGCTGAAACTCCAGTACCTGGCCACCTGATGCAAAGAACTGACTCATTGGTAAGACCTGGTGCTGGGAAAGATTGAAGGCAGGAGGAGAAGGGGACAACAGAGGATGAGATGGTTAGATGACATCAACAACTCGATGGACCTAAGTTTGAGCTAGCTCTGGGTGTTGGTGAAGGACAGGGAAGCCTGGTGTGCTGTAGTCCTGGGGTCGAAAAAAGAGTTGGACACAGCTGAGTGACTGAAGAGAACTGAAGTGAATTATGTTATCTAATTTAGCTACCTAATGATAGACATTCTGTGATTTTCAGGTTATTGTTATTTAATTCAATACTGAAATGGACATTCTGGTACATATCTTGCTTTATATTTGCAATTATATATAAAGGGAGATTCCAAGCCTTGTGTTTCCAGTTCTTCAAGTTGACAAGGAAAGGACTCCCAACACCAGAGAGATGAAACCACCATACATATGTGAGTCACATATACTCACAGCCTGTAAGAGAAGAACACTGTGTGCATACAGGAACATATGAGAATATTGAAAATGGAATGAACAAGCAAGGGCTGTGGTGTAACCCTGAAACATGGTGAAACCTCTTTTTCCCATAGGAGGGTGTGATAGACTTGTTTGAATCATTTTGTGAGCTAGCAGGAAACTGAAGCTTGCCATTCAGGGATAAATAGGCATTGTGTCTTGTACCTGTGCTAAGGAGAGTTGTTTGAATACAGTATTTCATCTGTGGGAACAGGATGGGAAGGGGAACTTGTGGTTGGGCCATAATTCAAGACCCTCTTGGCTTTTCCCAGATGTCAATACACAAATAATGTGGTAACTTAATTTTAGGTTTTACACCACAAAATGGAATTGGTTGCCCAAAGAGTATGTGCATTTAAAATTATGTGTAAATATACACAAATTGCCCTTGGATAAGGGCTGAAATATATGATAGTCCCTATTTTCCTGTATCTTTATCAATGCTAGGGATTATCCAACTTTATAATTATTACTAGCTTAGTGAAAGATTGTATCTTGCTGTTTTGATTTGTTATTTCTTTAAATAAGACCAAGGGTTTTTGTATGCTTATGAATTTATTTTTCTGAAAAATGCTTATTTAAAGCATCATGCATTTTTAAAATTTTTTTAATTTGTATACTCTTAGTGACAAGAACTGTGCTAAACATATGTTAGATATCTTTTTTGTAAAGAAGGGTATTTTTAATCATATGGAATATATTTTCTATGATTAGTAATACATTATGTGAAGTCACATCTGTCATCTGATGTGACTCTTTGCAACCCTTTGGACTGTAGCTCTCCAAGCTCTTCTGTTCATGGGATTCTCCAGCCAAGAATACTGGAATTGGTTGCCATTTCCTTCTACAGGGGATCTTCCTGATCCAGGGACTGAACATACATCTCCTGCTTTGCAGGCAGATTCTTTACCATCTGAGTCACCAGGGAAGCCCCATAGTTCTTATAATTGGCTATATTTCTCAATTATTAATTTAGGAATTAATAAAATTAGGGAAAAATTAGTTAAAATAAATTAATGTAGGAAGTCCATAAAAGAAATACAAATGAATATATCTATAAAACAGAAATAGACATACAGATGTAGAAAACAAACTTATGGTTATTGAAGGGCAAGGAAGGGGTGGGATAAATTGGAAGATTGAGCCTGTCATATATACACTACTATGGGCTTCAGTGGTAAAGAATCAGTCTGCCAATGCAGGAGATGCAGGCTTGATGCTTAGTCAGGAAGACCCACTGGAGAAGGAAATGGCAACCCCCTCCAGTATTCTTGCTTGGAGAATACCATGATCAGAGGAGTCTTGCTACTCCATGGGATTGCAAAAATGTTGGACACAACTTAATGACTAAACAACAACACAACTATATTTGAAATAAGTGGTGCTGGAAGAACTTGACAACTATCTGTAAAAGAATGAAATTAGAACACTTCCTAATACCATACACAAAGATAAACTCAAAATGGATTAAAGACCTAAATATAAGACCAGAAATAATAAAACTCTTAGAAGAAAAGATAGGCAGAACACTATATGGCATAAATCATAGCAAGATCCATTATGACCCACCTCTTAGAATAATGGAAATAAAAACAAACAAAAACAAGAAGTGGGACCTAATTAAACTTAAAACTTTCTGCACAGCAAGTGAAACTATAAACATGTAAAAAGACAACCCTCAGAGTGGGATAAAATAATAGCAAATTAATCAACTGACAAAGAATTAATTTTCAAAATATACAAGCAGTTCAAGCAACTCAATACCAGAAAAACAAACAAAGCAAGAAAAAAATGGGCAAAAGACCCAAACAGACATTTCTCCAGAGAAAACAAGCAGATGGCTAATACACACATGAAAAGATGCTCAACATCTCTCATTATTAAAGAAATGAAAATCAAAATTATAATGAGATATCACCTCATGCTGGTCAGAATGGTCATCATTTAAAAAATCCACAAACAACAAGTGCTGGAGAGTGTGTGCAGAAATGAGAACTCTCCTGCACTGCTGGTGGGATGTAAGTTGATACAGCCACTATGGAAGACAGTATGGAGATTCCATTAAAAACTAGGAATAAAACCACCATATGACCCAGCAATACCACTTCTAGGCATAGACCCTGAAGGAACAAAAACTGAAAAAACACATGTACCCCAATGTTCATTGCAGCACTATTTACAATATCTAGGACATGGAAGCAGCCTAAATGTCCATCAACAGATGAACGGATAAAGAAGCTGTGGTACATATTTACAATGGAACATTACTCAGTCATAAAAAGCAATCCATTTGAGTCAGTTCTAATGAAGTGGATGAACCTAGAGCCTATTATACAGAGCAAAGTAAGTCAAAGAGGAAAAACAAATATCATATATTAATCCATATATATGGAATCTAGAAGGATGATACTGAGGAACCTATTCACAGAGCAGCAATGGAGACACAGACATACAGAACAGACTATGGACAAGGGTGTGGGAGAAGAGGGAGATGATGAGATGAATGAAGAGAGTAGCATGGAAGCATAAACATTAATATTTGTAAATAGATAGCCAACAGAAATTTGCTGTATGACTCAGGGAACTCAAACTGGGGCTTTGTAATAACCTAGAGGGGTGAGAAAGGGCAGGACATGGAAGGGAGATTCATCCATGGTTAATTCACATTAATGTATTATTATAGAAATCAAACCAATATTGTAAAGCAATCATTAGTCAATTAAAAATAAATATATAGAAAATATAGGGGAAAATGAGAAGGGCATGTGAAAAAAATTAACTTTTTCATTAATTATATTGGCATTGATAATTAATGACATCATTATTTGTAATAATATTATTATTCTGATGCTTAATGTATGATAAAGTAAATGGGATATCCTTACAGTCCCTGTGTCCTAGAAAATCAGTATTTTCTTTGTAGAAGAAAGCATATAGATAAGGGTGTAATATGCAAGAAGTAAAAAAACCCCTCTAGTCCTGAATTTTAATTAGTATCATAATTTTATGTTTTAAAAATTAAATTTCATGTATAAAATTTAAAAATAAGTTTCATGAAATTAATTTTCATAATGATTCAATTATTGCTAGACAATGGAGTCTGATCAGTGTATCCCAATCACTAGAATCAGGACAGTGTTTAACAACCTTGGCTCATCATAAGAATCACTGGGCCATTTATTAATACTATTTCCAGGTCTTCCTCTAGAGCTTCTGATTCAGTATATACTGGGTAGTATCTAGACATTTATTTTTAACAAGCCATCATCCCCAACATATGAGCTCCAATGATTCTTATGATCAGGCAAGGCTGAGAAATACATATTGACTGGATGCGTCTTCACATTACTGACTGCTTTCTCCTGGTTTGCCCTTCATGGCAGGGACTGAAGAGAATAGAGTTCCCATTAGAACCCATTTATAATGACTTACTTAAAAGGTTATATTTCCATACATTTCCAAAATTGACTGAAACGGACAATTAATCACATCCATCCTTCCACTTTCCTTTTAGCTCAGACCTTGTTTTGTTCCAGGCACGTTGAGACTCCAAAGAAAGAAAACTAAAGTGGTGTTCTTACTCAAAAACAAAACAAGAAACAAAAAGCTGAAGGCTTTTACTTAAAATAAACAGTAGCTTTACCCCTTTCCTGATGCTAATATGAGGCAAAATACTAAAGATAGTGGGACTACAAGTCAAAAAAGACTTGAGTTCTAATCTAAATTCAAACTTATGCTAGATATATGCATAGTCTTTTCAAGTAACTTGAAAAGAGCCCCCGGGTGGGCTCAAACCCCTAACCTTTCAGTTAATAGCCAAACACGCTAACAGATTGCGCCACAGAGACAGCAGTCAAGTATTAACCATCCTGAATTTATTTTCATTTATAAAGTCTAAATAGAAATGCCTGTCCTATCTGCCTCTGCATTTTGGGGAGGATTAGAATGAGATAATCAAAGTAAAATGCCTTTAAACCAACAATCCCCAATCTTTTAAGCACCAGGGACCTGTGTCATAGAAGACAACTTTTCCACAGTTTTGTCCACTGCTCACCTCCTGCTGTGCAGTCTGGTTTCTAACAGATCATGAACCAGTGGTCTGTGGCCCAGGGGATGGAGACCCCTGCTTAAAACTATAAAATTCTATACATATGTGTGTTAGTCACTCAGTCGAGTCCAGCTCTTTGTGATCCCTTGGACTATAGCCCACCAGGCTACTCTGTCTATAGAATTCTGCAGGCAAGAAGACTGGAGTGGGTTGCCATTTCTCCTCCAGGGGAATCTTCCAAACCCAGGGATTGAACCTAGGTCTCCTGCATTGCAGGCAGATTATTTACCATCTGAGCGATCAAGAAAGCCCTATACTATACATATGTTAGTATTATTTTACTATTGAAGAGCCACAACCTAGTATCAGTAGTATTAACATACATAGTTTGTTATAATAAGAACAATCAGCACAATTTATAGTTCTCAAAAGTCAAAGAGACAGTACTGAGATTTCAAAAAATCAGTAACAACTCCATAATTTATATAGTCCAACTTTCATTCCACATGTAGCAGCATATACTCATACAATTTGGTTTTACAAAGGAACTAAAGCAAACGAAAATGCCTCATTTCTTCTGTGTTGGTAAATAAACTACATTTTCTCATTTCCAAACACTCATTTCTATACAATGTTTTTGATGAAACTCTGCAAACCACATTTCTGCTTTACTAAATGTCTTTGAACAGATGAAATTGTTAGATAGCATCACTGATTCAATGGATATGAATTTCAGCAAACTTCAGGAGATAGTGAAGGACAGGGAAGCCTCGCGTACTGCAGTCTGTAGGGTCACAAAGAGTCGGACATGACAGCGACTGAACAACAACAAAATGTGTTTGAATGAGATTCTGCAAATAGAGAACAGTACAAAGGAGACTGGAGGACTGAAGAAGGAAGACGGTCCTTTCTGTTTGGCTTTCTATTCCTATCAGTATCACCCAAAGAACAACTCTTCATCCTGCCATTGGCTGTTAGTAGCAATCGGTTTCTCTTTTTGTACACTATCAGAATCAACCTCATTGTACCACAAGAGGTACCAGCACTAGCTGGCAGTGTACCAAATTCAGAAATCAGTCCCATCTCAGCAAACCTTTTCTGTAATTTTATAGTTTCTGAAAATAGATACTACTCTTTGTTTTCCTAGCCCAAGAGGTGATAGCTACTTCCTGAATAAACACTCTTGTTGCTTCAAAGTTTCATTTTTGTTTTTTAAAATCCTCTAAAACTTGTCTAAACAGTTTATAAAATTAAATTCTTTTGGTAATCTTTCTGTTTACCTTCTCAGACACTTATTGATACAAACTATCCATTTAACAGACAGGTTTACTATGATGACTTTTCAAGATGGTGTGCATGGACAGTAACTGTAATATGAATAGAATGTCAAGCACAGTGTGCATAATGTCAGTATGTATAATAGTAAGATAGAAAAAAACAAGTCATGCAAAACTGAATTGATGTTCATTCAGCTAGACTACAACATTATATACAGGCCTGACACTCACAGTTGGGCCATTTTGTTCTCTTGTTGAACGCACTGTTTAATTTCACAGACTACAATCTAAAACAAGATTACTCAGAGACCATGGTCAGTTCAGTTACTCAGTCATGTCTGAATCTTTGAGACCCCATGGATAGCAGCACACCAGGCCTCCCTGTCCATCACCAACTCCCAAAGATTACTCACGTCCATTGACTCGGTGATGCCATCCAAACATTTCATCTTCTATCGTCCCCTTCTCCTCCTGCCTTCGATCTTTCGCAGAGTCAGAGTCTTCAAATGAGTCAGTTCTTCGCATTAGGAGTTTCAGCTTCAGTATCAGTCCTTCCAATGAAAATTCAAGACTAATTTCCTTTAGGATGGACTGGTTGGATCTCCTTGCAGTCCAAGGGACTCTCAAGAGTCTTATCCAACACCATACTTCAAAAGCATCAATTTTTCGGCACTCAGCTTTCTTTATAGTACAACACTCACATCCATACATGACTACTGGAAAAACCATAGCCTAGACAAGACAGACCTTTGCAAAGTAATGTCTCTGCTTTTTAACATGCTGTCTAGTTTGGTCATAACTATTCTTTCAAGGAGAAAGTGTCTTTCAATTTCATGTTTGCAGTCACCATCTGCAGTGATTTTGGAGCCCAAAAAGATAAAGTCTGCCACTATTTCCCCATCTATTTGCCATGAAGTGATGGGACCTATTGCCATGATCTTAGTTTTCTGAATGTTGAGGTTGAAGCCATCTTTTCACTCTCCTCTTTCAGTTTCATCAAGAGGCTCTTTAGTTCCTCTTCGCTTTCAGCCATAAGGGTAGTGTCATCTGAGTATCTGACGTTACTGATATTTCTCCTGGCAATCTTGATTCCAGCTTGTGCTTCTTCCAGCCCAGCATTTCTCATGATGTACTCTGCATAAAAGTTACATAAGCAGGGTGGCAATATACAGCCTTGACATACCCCTTCTCCTATTTGGAACCAGTCTGCTGTTCCATGTCCAGTTCTAACTGTTGCTTCCTGACCTGCATACAGGTTTCTCAAGAGACAGGTCAGGTTGTCTTGTATTCCTCTTTCAGAACTTCCCAGTTTGTGGTGATATACACAGTCAAAGGCTTTGGCGTAGTCAATAAAGCAGAAATAGATGTTTTTCTGGAACTCTCATGCTTTTTCAGTGATCCAGCGGATGTTTTCAATTTGAACTCTGGTTCCTCTGCCTTTTCTAAATCCAGCTTGAACATCTGGAAATTCACAGTTCATGTACTTTCGAAGCCTCCCTTGGAGAATTTAGAGAATTACTTTACTAGCATGTGAGATGATTGCAATTGTGCAGTAGTTTGAACATTCTTTGGCATTGTCTTTCCTTGGGGTTGGAATGGAAACTGATCTTTTCCAGTCCTGTGGCCAATGCTGAGTTTTCCAAATTTGCTGGCATATTGAGTGCAGCACTTTCACAGCATCATCTTTTAGGATTTGAAATAGCTCAACTGGAATTCCATCACCTTCACTAGCTTTGTTCATTGTGATGCTTCCTATGGCCCACTTGACTTCGCAGTCCAGGATGTCTGGCTCTAGGTGAGTGATCACACCATGGTGGTTGTCTGGGTCACAAAGATCTTTTTTGTATAGGTGTTCTGTGTATTCTTACCACCTCATATTAATATCTTCTGCTTCTGTTAAGTCCATACCATTTCTGTCCTTTTTGAAGTGACAGAACCAAAGCAAAAACAATACCCAGTTGTGAATGTGACTGGTGACAGAAGTACAGTCTGATGTTCTAAAGAGAAATATTGCATAGGAAACTGGAATGTTAGGTCCATGAATCAAGGCAAATTGGAAGTAGTCAAACAGGAGATACCAAGAGTGAATGTTGACATTTTACAAATCAGCGAACTAAAATGGACTGGAACGGGTGAATTTAACTAGATGACCATTATATTTACTACTGTGGACGAGAATCCCTTAGAAGAAATGGAATAGCCATCATAGCCAACAGAGATCATGATAACATGAAATAAAACAAGGCTACTTCATAATTTTGTCTCAACAGACAAAACCAAGGCTGCAATGCCACATTCTAAATACACTATCACTAAATTGCCCCTACTGGTACTTTCCAGGTGGCAATAGTGGTAAAGAACCTGCCTGCCAGAGAATGAGACGTAAGAGACACAGGCTCAGTCACTGGGTCAAGAGGATCCCCTGGAGAAGAAAATGCAACCCACTCCAGTATTCTTGCCTGGAAAACCCCATGGAGAGTGGAGGCTGGCAGGCGATAGTCCATAGGGTCACAAAGAATCATACATGACTGAAGCAACTTAGCATTCTCAAAACATCCAATTTAGAGCAAATGCTCACTTAATTATACCCTCCCCTAAATTACCCAGCCAAAGTTCAACTCCTTCAATTAGGTATTTCTAGCATCCTCTTACTGAGATATATCATGGTTCTCTATGCTGTGTTCTTCTTTTCTGCAACAAGTAATAAACACAGCTTATTTCACTACTGATTTATTCTTATGGGTTCGATTGAGGGACACTGACAGTGGTAAGTTTTCCTTCGAAGTAAGCCTAAGAACTTTCAGCTGATGGCTATATTTCATTGTGTGGATAAAGTGTGATTCCAGGAGAAGCTAGAAAACGATCAACATGGGTGTTTGTCACAGCAGCATTTTATATTTATGTAATTATATCATGAATACCTCTCTTCATATTAAACCTAGATCATCAGTCCCATAAGGGCAGTGAAAATACCTGGCTTTTCTCACCATTGTATCCCTAAGATTAAGCACAGTATCTGGCACATTGTAGACTTCTGGAGTACAATAGAAATAGACTATGAGATAAATACATAAGCTTCCATTTTCTAATAGTAATATTAAAAGAGTGAAAAATTCCTGATAAAATTAATTTTAATAACATACTTTACCTCAATATATTCAAATTTTTATCATTTAAACATGCAATTAGCATAAAAATTTACACATTTATATATTCTTTTTACAGAATCTTTGAAATCACCTATTTTATACCTGTAGCATATGTCAGTTTGAATGCTAAATTTTCATCATACAAATTCGACCTATACATAAATTTCACAAGATTTACAGTTGAAAAAGTAGATACAAATACCCAAGTTTTCCAGTAACCGAATTGTTAGATTTTTGAAAGCTTTATTGAGGCATAACTAATAAAAACTAAATTATACATATTTAAATTGTACAATTTGATGTTCTTATTTGTGTATATGTCAAGAAACAATCTTGGGTGAACATACCCATCACCCTTACATGTTTCCTAATGCTCTCTTTCAATCAATTTGCCCCACCTTTTGCCCACCTACATGACCATGCAACCACTGACCTGCTTACTGTCATTAGTTTGCATATTCAATAATTTTATATATATGGAAGCATACAGTATGTATTCTTTTCTTTATATGGTTTCTTTCACTCAAGCTGATTATTTTAAGATTCAATTATATGATGTGTGCATCAATAGTTCACTTTTTGATTGTTGAGTACTATTCCCCTATATGAACAAAAAATTTTATCCATTCACCTGTTAATGAACATTTAGTTTGTTTCTACTTTCAGGCTACCATAAATACAGCTGCTATAAATATCCATGTAAAAGTTTTTGAAAGGATAAGTGCCATCACACCTCTTGGGCAAAAACATATCAGAACAGTTGGATCATAGAGCCGGTATATGTTTAGCTTTAAGAAAACTGGCAAAGTGTTTTCCAAAGTGGCTGTGCTATTTTACAGTCCCACCATCAATGTATGATTGTTCCTTTATCTCCGTATCTTTGCCAATAATTTTTATTCTGCTGCTGCTGCTGCTAAGTCGCTTTAGTCGTCTCCGACTCTGTGCGACCCCATAGACGGCAGCCCAACAGGCTCTCCCGTCCTTGGGATTCTCCAGGCAAGAACAATGGAGTGGGTTACCATTTCCTCCTCCAATACATGAAAGTGAAAAGTGAAAGTGAAGTTGCTCAGTCGTGTCCGGGTGTTAGCGACCCCATGAACTGCAGTCTACCAGGCTCCTCTGTCCGTGGGATTTTCCAGGCAAGAGTACTGGAGTGGATGGCCATTGCCTTCTCTGAATTCTTATTCTAGAGGGCATGAAATACCTAATTTTGGTTTTAATATGCATTTCATGAATGATGTATGATTTTGAGCAGCTGTTCACATATTTATTGAATGTTCATGCATCAGTTTTGTTGAAATATCAGGCTCATATCTTTTGTTCATTTTGTGATCAGATCATTTGTCCTCGTAAGTGTTTTGTGTATGCTGGATAAAAGTCCATTAATGGATAAGTGATTTGCAAATATTTCCTTCTAGGCTGTTGCTCGTCTTTTCATTTTCTTCATGGTATCTTTCAAAGTGTTAAGATTTTGAATTTTGTTGATATGCAATTTATTCATTTTTAAATTTTATGGATTGCACTGTTGACTTAGCATCTAAGAAATCTTTGCCTAAGTCCTAGCCTCAAATATTTTCTCTTATTTTTTTTCATAAAATTTTATTATATAGCTCGTACATTTCGGTCTATAATCTATTTTGAAGTACTTTTTGTGTGTGCATGTCCAACTGTCCCAGTACCATTCATTAAACAGACATCTTTCCCTTCCACAATGAATTGTCTTGACATTTTTTATAAAATCAGATCCCTATAAATATATCAACTATTTCTGCACTCTTAATTTTTTTCCATTGTTTCAAAGCTATTTATCATGCAATAACTTGAGACATTTTTCTAAAGGTTTAGTCACATTTTTTTTACCATTTAAATCCTTTAATAGTTTCCCTTCTAAAGAAGATTACATCAAAATCTCCTGCATGTTAGATTTATGGGTGCTATACAGACTAACTGAATGAGATTCTTTAGGAAAACACAATTTTAATGAAATTCTGTTAGATTAATACAATAAGAATCATAACAGTTGTAGCAGAAAACCAGAGAACAATATTGTTAAAATATTAGTTACTCACCACTTCTAAATACTGATATACACAAATATATAGTAATGTAATTTACTTAACTTTGATCAAGATGTTTATATCAATCATGATTCAATTCTATGATCAGATTAACTGGGCTTATTAGACGTATAAAAATTATAATATTTTATGAAATATCTTTAATTTTTTTTAAACTGAAAAAACTGTTCAAAGTTTATACAATGTGCTAATTACTGTCTCTTATTTAAGGTTATCTTTTATTGTGATCTCAAAATATGTCCTTTGAGATTAGGATTAATTAATTTATTGAAGCTCAGTCTCGCAACTTTACAAACATCATGACAATTTTCTCAATGGCATTCCTACTAATGAGACAGGGGGTTTGCTGCTTTAAATGAAAGATTACTTACTGCTCTTTTTCTAGAACACCCTGTAATCCAAGGCACAGTAAGGTTTCCTGAAATCTGTGGAAACAACAAATGGAATCTCAGTAAGGTATGCACTGATACTATTTGGAATGCTGATCAACACCAAAGAATTCACACAAGATGTCAAGATGGGTCTGCACTCAGAGCATATCCCCTATGTGGACAATGCTGTTACCTTATTGAAAGCAAGATATTTAAAAGGCCTTCCTTCATGGCAAAATTCAAAAAGTAGTGTAGTTCCTCTGAAAATTCAAGAAAATCTTGAGGACACTTTTTGGGCCTAGAAATATGGTTTGGAAATACATGGACAATAAAATTATTATAATAAAACTTCATTGCTCTGTGGAATAAATGAGTTGTAATCATCAAATAATTACCTACAGTCATTGTACTATATATTGGCTCTCTACCTTTATCATCTTACATAAATTCAAAGCCCCTTTAAACTAGAAACTACTAAGGTGAATAGCTAGTAACACCATAGTACATCAGCATTGCCACATAAGGAGATAGATGCTACTCTCATAGGATTCTGGGGAGTGATTCCAGAGACAAAAGTGTTTCTGAGAGCAATGACTCTGGTTATCCTATACTTAATCACACCTTTGCCTAAGACATACAAGGATTGGAGGGTACTCAAAACTCTCCACTTGCCCTCTCCTTCCCTCCCAAATATATGCCTCTCAAGAGACTGACAAATCAGCCTTTCTAAGTGATAGTGGTGAAGGAACGTGGTATTCAATATAACATTTATTGATTTTGATAAATTATATTCAGTAATGGTCAATGAATCTGTATTATGTTTATTTATAAGAAGTGAGGCTCAGTCAAGGGAAGTTGTAAAGTAATATTATTGAAATTCCAGGTAAATGATTACTGTTTCTGGCTATCAGACTTGCCATTTTACTTTGACTTAAAAATACATCAGTATGCTAAGAACTGGTTAAAAATTAAATAAACTCCAAATAATACTTGTAAGGAAAACTTTTACTCAAGTTAAAATCCCATTAAGTAAAATAGCAATTAACTCAAATGTTTGAGGAAATGAAAAGGTTTGAATAATTTATTTTTTAAATGGTGAACTGAGAATTAAAAATTTCTACAGAAAAATACTTCAAAAGTCATATTTTCTTAACCTATCACTAAAACTTGGTATAAGACACAATGTTTCCAAGTAAATTGATTGCTAGTCTCAATGAAGGAGGTAAATCTACTAAAATAGTCATATAATATACTCTTGAAAAAAATAGAGATATCCAACTGGATATATGAATATCTAATTTTATCTATTACTGAGGATATTTTAAAACTTATTATGTTAAGTTGCTGTAGAAAATATGCTAAACCAAATGAGCTACACCTCCCTCATAAACTAGTAACTACTCAAAACGAAGGAAAGTTATGACCAACCTAGACAGCATATCAAAAAACAGAGACATTATTTTGCCAACAAAGGTCTGTCTAGTCAAGGCTATGGTTTTTCCAGTAGTCATGTATGGATGAGAGAGTTGGACTATAAAGAAAGCTGACCATCAAAGAATTGATGCTTTTGAAGTATGGTGTTGGATAAGACTCTTGAGAGTCCCTTGGACTGCAAGGTGATCCAACCAGTCCATCCTAAAGGAAATCAGTCTTGAGTGTTCATTGGAAAGACTGATGTTGAAGCTGAAACTCCAATATTTTGGCCACCTGATGCGAAGAACTGACTTATTTGAAAAGACCTGATGTTGGAAAAGATTGAAGGCAGGAGGAGAAGGGGATGAAAGAGGACAAGATGGTTAGATGGCATCATCGACTCAATGGACATGAGTCTAGGTAAACTCCAGGAGTTGGTGATGGACAGGGAGGCTTGGCGTGCTGCGGTTCATGGGGTTTCAAAAAGTCAGACATGATTGAGCAACTGAACTGAACTCAAAAATTAATATGAAACAAATGATACATATAATAAACATGGTGATTGAATTTGTTTAAACAAGGACCTTATACATTTAAGAATATAAAATGTAAAGTCACTAGAGGGCAGACAGAAGAAGTAAGAACTATAGTCTCACAGCCTCCATAAAGAAAATCACAACCACACAAAATTAATCAGAATGATAAGGCAGAAGATTATATCCCAGATGAAGGAACAAGATAAAACACCAGAAAAAGAACTAAATAAACTGGAAATAGGCAACCTTCCAGAAAAAGAGTTCAGAATAATGATAGTGAAGATGATACATGATCTTGGAAAAATAATGGAGAAGATGCAAGAATGGTTACCAAGACCTAGAAAAACTAAAGAACAAACACAGAGAAACAAACAATACACTAAAATGAATCAATAAGGAATGATTAAGGCAGAAGAACAGATAAGTGACCTGGAAGACAGAATGGTAGAAATCACTGCTGCAAAATAGAATATAGAAGAAAAGGGTGAAAAGAAATGGAAACAGACTAAGAGGCCTCTGGAACCATATTAAACACACTAGCATTTGCATTTTAGGGATTCCAGGAGGAGAAAAGAGAGAGAAAAGACAGAGAAAATAATTGATGAGATAATAGCTGAAAATTTCTCTAACATGAGAAAGGAAACAATCAACCAAGTCCAGGAATTGCAGAGTCCCAGGCAGGATAAACCAAAGGAGGAACACACCAAGACACACAGTAAACAAACTGACAAAAATTAAAGACAAAGATAAAATATTAAAAATAACAAGGGAAAAACAACAAATGATATACAAAGGAACTGCCTTATGGTTATCATGTAATTTCTGAACAGAAACGCTACAAGCCAAAAGGGAATGGCTATTGTTGGCCTCTAGTTCAGTCTGTTTTATTTAAAATCTAATATATGAATTATTTGGATTGAATTCATGTTCGGGGCCATGTTGTTGTATGTATGGATGTACAGCCTTGAATGTGAATAATTATTGTAAACTATATTTTACAACTTTTTTTCTCACTTTATTATATAAATTTTCTATTTGGTCGATGATTTAATCATATCATAATTTAATGAATCTGTTTATTCTTTTTTTCCCCAAATATTTGTGCTTTAGATGTAGTTACCGGATGATGAATTTTCCACGTATGCTCGGTAGTCTTGTAATAAAAAAGCATGTAGAGTGTAAAAAAAAAATGATGAAAGGGAAAATCATATAACCAAGAATACTCTACCCAACAAGACTCACATTCAGATTTGATGGAAAAATTAAAAGCTTTCCAGACAAGCAAAAGTTTAGAGAATTCAGCACCAGCAAATCAGCTATACAAAAAATGCCAAAAGAAACTGTTCAGGAGGGAAACACAAGAGAAGTCAAAAACCTACAAAAAATAAACCCAAAACAATTAAGAAAATGGTAGTAAGGTCATACATAGCAATAATTACCTTAAATGTAAATGGATTAAATGCACCAACCAACCAAAAGGCATAGACTGGTTGGGTGGATACAAAAACAAGACACATATATATATGTTGTCTACAAGAGACCCACCTCAGACCTAGGGCCACTTACAGACTGAAAGTAAGGGGATAGGAGAAGGTATTTTGTGCATATGAAAATCAAAATAAAGCTGGAGTAGCAATACTCACATTAGACAAAATAAATTAAAAAAGACTCAGAGAGACAAAAAAGGACACTACATGATGATTAAGAAGATATAAAAATTACAAATATATATATACATATATATCCAACATAGAAACACCTCAAAATTTAAGGCAAATAGAAACAAGAATAAAGGGAGAAATCAACAGTAACACAATAATAATGGGAGACTTCAATCCTCCACTTTCATCAATGGGCAGATAATCCACACAGAAAACTAATAAGGAAACACAAGCCTAAACAGTTCTAAGAGAGAATTTTATAGCAATACAGTCTTACCTCTAGAAACAAGAAAAATCTCAAATAAAAAACCTAACCTTACACCTAAAACAAATAAAGAAGAGAAAACAGAACCTAAAGTTCTTAAAAGGAAAGAAATTACAAAGATTGGAGCAGAAATAACTGAAATAGAGACAAAGAAAACAATTGCAAAGATCAATGGAACCAAAAGCTGGAACGCAGATGTATAGAACAGACTCATGGACTCTGTGGAAGAGGGCAAGGGTGGGATGATATGGGAGAATGGCATTGAAACATGTTAATTATCATATGTGAAATCAATCGCCAGCCCAGGGCTGATGCTCGGGGCTGGTGCACCGAGATGTCCCAGGGGGAGGGAATCGGGAGGGAGGAGGGAGGGGGATTCTGGAGGGGGAGCATATGTAAACCCATGGCAGTTTCATGTCAATGTATGGCAAAACCAACACAATAAAATAAAGAAAAATTTTTTAAAAAGCTGGTTCTTTGAAAAGTTAAACAAAATTGATAAATTGTTAGCTAGACTCTTTAAGAAAAAAGACGATAAAGGAGAGGACTCAAGTCAATGAAAGTAGAAATGAAAAAGAATTTACAAATGAATTCACAGAAATATAGAAGATCACCTGAGACTGCTATGAGCAACTGAATGCCAAGAAATTGGACATTCTGGAAGAAAAAGACAAATGTTTACAAGGGTTCAGTCTCCCAAGTCTGAACCACAAGAAATAGAAAATATGAACCAACAAATCACAAGCACTTAAAATGAAATTGTGATTTTGAAAACTCCCATCAAGCAAAAGTCCAGGACCTGATGGCATCACAGGAAAATTATATCAAATATATACAGAAAGTAAATATCTATTTTTCTGAAATTATTCTAAACAATTACAGAGGAAGGAAAACTTTCAAACTCAATCTATGAGGCCACCATCACCCTGACACCAAAACCAGACAAAGATACCACAAAAAATAAAAATTTCAGGCCAACATCACTGATGCACATAGATGCAAAAATCCTCAACAAAATATTAACAACTCAAATCCAACAATACATTTAAAAGATCATGCACTGTGATCAAGTAGGGTTCAACCCAGGGATGCAAGGATTATCAGTATCTGCAAATCAATCAATGTGATATACCACATCAATAAATTAAAGAATAAAATCATATGATCATCTCAATAGATGCAGAAAATATTCCTGACAAAATTCAGCACACATTTATGATAAAAACTCTCCAGAAAGTGGGCATAGAGAAAATATACCTTAACAAAATAAAGGCAATATACAACAAGCCTATAGCTAATATACTCAATAGTGAAAAGCTGAAAGCATTTCCAATAAGATCAGGAAGAGATAAGGATGTCCACACTTGCTACTTCTATTCAGCATAGTTTTGGAAGCCCTAGCCATAGCAATCAGAAAATAAAAAGAAGTAAAGAGAATCAAAATATGAAAAGAAGAATTTAAACTGCCACTGTTTGCAGATGACATGATACTATACATAGAAAATCCTAAAGATGCCACCAGAAAACTAGTAGAACTCATTAATGAACTTGGTAAAGTTAAAGGTTGCAAAATTACACACAGAAAACTTGCATTTCTATACACTAACAATGAAAGATCAGAAAAAGAAATTCAACAAACAATTCCATTTGCTATAACATCAAAAAGAATATAATACTTTGGAATAAACCCACCTAAGAAGACAATGTACCTGTACTCCAAAAACAAATGCTGATGAAACAAATCGAAGAAGACACAGACAGATGAAAAGATATATCATTTTTGTAGATTGGAAGAGTCAATATTATCAAAATGACTATACCACCCAAGACAATCCACAGATTCAACGTAATCCTTATCAAATCACCAATGGCATTTTTTACAGAACTCGAAAAAAAATCTCATAGCTTGTAAGGAGACACAAAAGACACCAAATAGCCAAAGCAACCTTGAGGAAAAAGCTGGAGTTGGAGGAATCAGGCTCCCTGACTTCAGACTATACTACAAAGCTACAGTCATCCAAACTGTATGGTACTGGCACAAAAATAGAATAGATCAAAAATGGATCAGTGGAACAAGATAGAAAACCCAGAAATAAGCCCATGAACTTATGCTTAATTAATCTGTGACAAAGGAGGGAAGACTACATAATGTCGGAAAGTGATCTCTTCAACAAATAGTTCTGGGAAAATTGGACAGCTACATGTTAAAAAAATGAAATTAGATCATTCTTTAACATCATTCATAAAAATAATTCTGAAATGGATTAAAGAACTAAATGTGAGACCAAACACTGTAAAACTCCTAGAGAAAACACATGAAGAACACTCTCTGACATAAATCACAGCAATATCTTTTTTGATAGTCTCCAAGAATAACACCTTCCAAGAATAATGAAAATAAAAACAGAAATAAAGTAGTAGCACCTTCTTAAACTCAAAAGCTTTTGCATCACAAAGAAAACAATAAAGAAAAAGACAACCACAGATTGAGAGAAAATCTTTTCAAGTGATGTGACTGACAAAGGATTCATTTCCAAAATTTACAAACAGCTCATGACACGTGCCTGCGTGCATGCATGCATACTCAGTAGTGTCTGATTCTTTGTGACCGCATGGACAGTAGTCTGCCAGGCTCTTCTGTCTATAGAATTTTCCAGCAAGGATACTGAAGTGGGTTGTCATTTCCTTCTCCAGGGAATCTTCCCGACTCCAGGATCAAACCCACGTATTCTGCATCTTCTGCATTGTCAGGCAGATTCTTTACCACTGAGTGATTGGAGAAGCTCATGATGCTCAACAACATCACAGCAAACAACCTAATCAATAAATGGGCAGAAGACCTAAATAGACATTTCTCCAAAGAAGACATAGATGGCCAAAGAACAGATGTTCAACATCACTAATTATTAGAAAAATGCAGGTCAAAACTGCAATGAAATATCACTTCACACCAATCAAAATGGCTCTCATCAAAAAATCCACAAATAACAAATTCTGAAGAGGGTGTGGTAAAAAGGGAACCCTCCTACACTGTTGGTGGGAATGTAAATTGGTACAGTCACCATAGAGAACAGCATTGAGGTTCCTTAAAAGACTAAAGTAAAGCTACCATGTGACACTGCAATCCTATTCCTGGGCATAGATCCAGAGAAAAGCATGATCTGAAAGGATATAATACACCCCAATGTTCAATGCAGCACTGTTTACAATAGCCAAGACAAGGAATCAAACTAAAAGTCCACTGACAGCGGAATGGATAAAGAAGATGTGGTACATATATACTACGTAATATTACTTAGCCATTAAAAAATGAAATGATGTCATTTTCAGCAATATAGATGGACCTAGAGCGTGTCACACCGAGTGAAGTAAGTCAAACAGAGAAGTAGATATATCATACAGCATCGCTTATATGTGGAATCTAAAAGAAATAATACAAATGAACTTACTTACAAAACAGAAAGAGAGTCACAGGCTTAGAGAACAAACTTATTGTTGCTGGGAGAAAGATGGGGGAAGGGATAGTTAAGGAGTTTGGGATGGATATTTGCACACTGCTATATTTAAAAAGGATAACCAACAAGAACCTACTACACAGTGCATGGAACTCTGCTCAATGATATGTGGCAGCCTGGATAGAAGGGGGTTTGGGGGAGAAAGTATATATGGGTATGTATGGCTGAATCCCTTCACCGTTCACCTGAAAGTTTTATAAGATTGCTAATTGGGTACACACCAATACAAAATAAAAAGTTTAAAAACTAAAAATTAAATAAAAATATAAAATGTGGTTTCTTGATTAAATCACTTGAGTATAACCCAGAAAATAGAAAATTTCAATAAGCACCTTAGCATTCATATATTATATATTACATGTGATTCAGGAAAAGATGAAGTATCATTTTTTTGCTTTATAATTCTGTGACACCAATTATATGATACTAAAATCGTGTGTTCAACTACCCTCTACTCTTATCTCATATCAATTCTTCAGTTCCTTATGTTTCTGCTAGAACTCAGGAACAGCCAAGCATAGTAGCTAATTTGTAGGTTTTTAAAAAAATCATAGTACTGTACAAATGTTTCTCTCAAATTTGGAAAGATTTCTTGGTGCATTAGTGATGACAAGGTTTCTCTCTCATAAGAAGCTATAAAATACAGTATTTCAAATTAGTTGGGTAATATACTTCTCATGTAAGTGATACTGAAGTTTCAAAAACAGTTTTCAACACTCTAGCTTTGAAAATTGTAAAATGAATCCACAAGAAGACAAGACTGATTTAACAAACATATTAGAACTTACATATCCAAATGAGTACTGTGTGTTTCAAAATAAAAAAAATTAGGAAATTATAAAGTTATTACAATGATGCCACATTATTGAAACCACCTTGGGTTTTTTTTTTGGATTTATTAGTTCATGACTCATCCAGATATTCTGTCTCAATCACATTCATTTTGTTTAACTAAAAGTATAACAGCTCAGATGGAACATCCATATTATTCACTAAGTGTGGCTCAGAATGAATTCTGTTTTCCAAAATCAAATTTTTCCTCAAATGATGATGGTTTGTCACCATTGAAAGCACTGAAAAGAATCCCACAGGACCTTAAAGCAATTGTAAAAGAACTTCAAAAACTCTTGACAAGTTAAACATTATTGAAATTGACATAAATATATATAACTTTCCAAGGTAACTAATTTGAATTCTGTTCAAATATTTATCAAGCATCTCTGTACTAGGTGCTGTTATAGGTGCTACAAGAAACAAAAAGATGGGTAAAACATAATTTCCTGGAGGGAAGAATTATGATCTTAGAAGGAAAGATAAGACGTGTGCATGAATGACTATAATACAAAGAAAACTATGATAAATGACACAAGGGAGGTACAATAAATGAAGTGCAGTAGGAGTTCAAGATATGGCAAAATTGCATCACTTTTGGATTTATATCTCAGCTGAATGTTAAAAGATGAGCAAAATTTTGATGGAAATAAAAAAGCATTCCATGGGAGAAAGAATGGCATAAACACTGCCATGATAAAAAGATAGGGTTTGTTTCGGAATGATCAATTCAGGTAGATCTAGAAAGGGAGTTAGTGTCACTTTGTGGAGTGTATGAATGCCAAGGTATATGTATATCTAATTCTGTAGAAAATAAGGAGTCATTGAAAGTTTTTAAGCAGATGTATTTTATGTTCAGAATTGTAGTTTTATACATAAAGATGATTAATGTGATTAAATGTCTATACTGAATTAAGTATGGAAACTTTTACAATAATTTAGGCAAGAGATAATCCAGGCTTGGAACAAGGTAAGAAGAGGTGAGAATTGAGAAGAGAAATATAAAACATATTTCTAAAAGAAGGTCTTGTGCATGGGATACAAGAGAACCTAACAATCTGGAGATTAGTGAAATAGTATTTTAATGGTCATCATAAAATTCTCTCCACAAATGGCTGCCTGCTCAAACTAATGGAGAATTGGAGAGTCACAACTTTGAATGTGAATGTAAGAAAGTGCCTAAGGTTGGAAATCTGCTTCTAATGGCTAAGAATGGATACACCAAAGAATATAACACACTAATTTTGATGTAAACTGGAATCACATCATACAGATAGTTAAGATTTGTGAATCCAACTATAAAACACTTATCCTTCTCTGAGCTATTTATATCCTAAAAGATGATGCTGTTAAAGTTCTGCCCTCAATGACTAAGTAAATCTGGAAAACTTAGCAGTGGCCACAGGACTGGAAAAAGTCAGTTTTCATTCCAGTTTCAAAAAAAGGTAATGTCAAAGAATGTTCAAACTACCATATGATTGCACTCATTTTGCATGATAGTAAGATTATGCTCAAAATCCTTGAAGCTAGGCTTCAGCAGTATATCCGTAAAGAAAGCTGAGTGCCAAAAAAATGGTGCTTTCAAATTGTGGTGTTGGAGAAGACCCTTGAGAGTCCCTAGGACAGCAAGGAGATCAAACCAGTCAGTCTTGATGGAAGGACTGATGCTGAAGCTGAAGCTTTAGTACTTTGGCCATCTGATCTGAAGAGCCAATTCACTGGAAAAGACCCTGATGCTGAGAAAGATTGAGGGCAAGAGGAGAAGGGGATGACAGAGGATGAGATGGTTGGACAGCATCACCAACTCAATGAACATGAGTTTGAGCAAACTTTGGGAGATAGTGAAAGACAGGGAAGCCTTGTGTGTTGCAGATTAGGAGGTCACAGAGTCAGACATGACTTAGCAATTGGAACAGCAACAACCTTTCTCATACTTAAAACAGATACCATATATCAGAATATTAGTTATAAATTATATATACACATTAATATACATAGTTATATGTTCACAAGAAAGCATGCACATATTTACTTTTATGGGTGACTTAAGGAATTTTTAAAGGAATTTTCATTATATTTAATTATATACCATTTAGACCTTACATATGCCTCTGCTGGTGGCTCAGCTGGTAAAGAATCCAGGATTCATCAGTGTAACAAAGCTTCTATCTGAAATATACTATAATTTAGATAAGCCAGAAAATTAATTACATTAATTAACATGTGCTTATATAGAATTTGATTATCTGAAACACTCAGATAATAACCATACCACTCAGTAAACTTCAACAGTAAGCAGTTCCCAAATTAATGTTTTAGCTTTCCATCAGTTGCTTTGGTATCAGTTAAGCATTAAAACCTGTCAAGCATTCTGCTATAATCAGCAGGGATTCCTAGACTTTTTTCAATTATGAGATATAGAGCATAGAAGACACTGCTGGGCATGCAACATGCAATCAATAAATATATACTAATTGATTGATTAAATTAACTTGTTCCTTTATTGTTCACTAGCTTCACTTGCCAAAATTCAACAAAGGCCAAGAGTGGAAATATAGGGTAAGCAGTTGAGAGGAAGGGAATACATTCTTTCTGGTTGAGAATAATGTGTCCTGGAGCAAAGAAGAAAAGAAATAAAGTATTTCTCTCTTTTCTCTCTACCAAGTCTAGAAAAGCTATCAGGAAGTATATAATCTTTACATTTGAAATTTTAAATACAACTTTTGGCCAAGCAACTAACACATTTTTTAAGCATATGGATTTTTTTCTCTATTAAGTCATATGAAGTTAGTGTTTAGAGAAGTTTACTAGCCTGACAAATTCTTGCAGTTGACAACCAAAATGCTATTTTTTTTTACTACATAATTTTAGTAGTTAAAAGTTGACAAACTACATGAGATTAAGATCAGGGAAACTTGAATTCCAAGACACTTCACTGGATTTATAAAAGTACTCACAGATGACATAACAAATCCGGTTTTACCATACTAATTTTAGAGATATTGCCTGTTAAAAATAAATGGAGGGATATAGCTGCTGCTGCTACTAAGTCGCTTCAGTCTAGTCCAACTCTGCGACCCCATAGACAGCAACCCACCAGGCTCCCCAATCCCTGGGATTCTCCAGGCAAGAACACTGGAGTGGGTCGCCATTGCCTTCTCTGGGAGGGATATAGTAAAAAATATAAATTATTATGTGTTTTAATGCCAAGGACCTGGGGAGTATAGAAATATATATCTCTATTTCTTGAAATCATGTCTTCTAAAATATTTTAAAACTTTATCTTAATGTTTCTCATGTAAAAAAATTGAGAAAATATAAGCATTCTTTACTAATTTTAGAAAATAAATTGTCAGATTTATATTTAAGTCCTATATATATATATACACAACTGAAATTAAAAGTTTTATTACATGTATATTCAGAGGAATTCCTATTAAAAAACAGCAAAAGAGTTATAGATTTTATCAAGCTACAATATTCTCTGCTTTGGACTAGCATTCTTAACATGAATCATGGTTTCATGTCTTTGCTTTGCACATGGGTCCTTGCTGAACCAAAAAATAGGCAGGTAAAAGACATCAAACACCCTGGTAGTTTATTGCTGATAGTAGTTTATGTACTAATACATTTACTATGTAATTTAAAAGACAAATAGCAAAAACATCAACAAGATGGACCAAGAAGATTTAGAGTCACATTCCCTTACCCTGGAAACAATAAATTAACAGAAATTGAAAAGAAAAACATCATGGCAGCTCTAGAAATTAGATCAAGACTTTACAGCAATCAAACAAACAAACAAAATCAAGAAAAAGCCACATAAAGCCATAAAGAATCCGCCTGCAATACAGGGAATGCAGGAGACACGGGTTCAATCCCTGGGTTGGAAAGATCACCTGGAGGAGGAAATGGCAACTCACTCTAGTATTTTTGCCAGGAAAATTTCATGGACAGAGGATCCTGGTGGGCTACAGCCCATCGTGTTGCAAAGAGTCAAACATGACCAAGTACCTGAGCAGGAGCACACAAAAAGAGTAGGAAATTTCATGGCATTTAAAAAATGTTGCTCTCTTTCTTGTGTGGCATGACATGGATCACAGAAAGTGTTGATTTGGTCACCAGTCCCCTTATGTGAACCAAAGAGAACAGAATAGAGTGAAATTACAACATTCTAATATAGGGCTTTCTTGGTGGCTCAGATGGTAAAGTGTCTGCCTACAATGTGGGAGGCTCTGATTCAACTCCTGGGTCGGAAAGATCCCCTGGAGAAGGAAATGGCAACCCACACTAGTACTCTGGCCTGGAAAATCTCCATTGACTGAGGAGCCTGGTAGGCTACAGTCCACAGGGTCACAAAGACTCGGACACGACTGAGCTACTTCACTTCAAAACATTCTAACCTGACTTTGCGCTGCTTGAGAGATTCATCTCTTTAACTCCTAAGTTAGAGTTCACACAGCCCAGAGTGGCATAGCTCAGATCGTAGGCTAGGGAAAGTGACAGGAAGCAGCAGGCAAGACTCAAAAAAATAGCAAGAAAGAGATTATTGATTGATGCATATACTAGACCTTCCAAGGGTCTAAGAGAAACAAAAATGAGACTTTTGGGGAAATAAAAATATTAAATGTAGCCATGTACGGAGGGAAATCAGCACAAAGCATGCACACAGGGCAAGAGGAGACACATGCCTAAGAAAAGCCTACAAAGACCTTAAGCCTTTACACCAGTCTAATTAGTGAAGGTCTACAAATGTGAAGACAGACGGCAAAAACTTGGGGAGGTGATTGTTTGTTCAAGTGCCCAATTTAAAAAGTCACAAAATATGCAAAGAAATAGGAATACATCAGAAAAATGTCCCTGAAGAAACATGAACATTGGAATTACTAGACAAATATTTTAAAATAATTATCTTAAATATGTTCAGTGAATTAAAGAAAAAAATATTAAGAGATAAAAGCAATCAGAGTGACAATATATGTACAAAATGAGGATATCAACAAAGAGACAGAAATGACAAAAGGAACCAAACAGAAATTTTGAAGCTGAAAATACTATAAATGAACTGAAAATTTCATTGAAAATTTTCAAAAGAAGATAAAAGAGATCACTGAACTTGAAAAGAGGTCATTTAATGTTATGAAGATTTAGGAACAAAAAAGGTAAAAGACTTCTTGAAAAGGTGAGCAAGGCCTGCAAGACTAATGGAACATCAACAAACAGATAATATATACATTACAGAAGTTTCAAAAGGAAAAGATAAAAACAAAGAATCAGAGAAATTATGTGAATCAAACTTTTCAAATTTGGGAAAAGTCATTGTTATACAAATCTAAGAACTTAAAAAAAAAACTCCAAGTAGGATAAATATAAAGAATTCCACACAGAGACACATTATAATCAAACTGTCAAAAGATAAAGACAAGGAAAGAATATTGGAAACAATGAAAGTGACTCATCACACAAAGGTGATTCTTAATAAAATTATCAGAGGATTTTGAAGCAGAAAGTTTGTAAGTAAGAAGGAAGTTGGATAATATATTTAAAGTGATAAATTTAAAAAAAGAACTGACAATTATATATTTAGGAAACTGTCCTTCAGTAATGAATGAGAAATTAAAATATTTCCAGATAAATATAAATTGAGTCAATCTATTACCACTAAATTTGCTCTGCAACAAATGTTAAAGGAAGTCTTTCAAGTTGAAATGAAAAAACATTACACAATAAATTGAAGCCATATGAAATTATAAATTTTTCCAGTAAAGGTAAACACAAGGGTAAAAACCAGTATTACTGTAATGATTGGCTTGTAATTCCACTTTTCATTTTTCTAAATGAAGTTATAGATGAAGGAGTAAAATAACTATAAATCCACATCAATTGGTACTCAATATATACTCTATATAAAAATGTAATTTGTGATGTCATTAAAATGGTATGACAGAGCTGTAAAGGATTAAAATCTTTATATGCAACTGAAGTTAAATTACTATCAATTTAAAATAGGTTGCTATAACCTTAAGATAGTAAACACAAGTAAAATATGTATAGAATATATATATATATATATATAAAGGAATCAAAAAGAGTTACTATTAAAAAGACAGTTAAACAGAAAAGAAGGTAGTAACTAATGAAATAAAGGACAAAAATACATAAGACTTTCAGATAGTAAGTAACTGATGAAATAAAGGACAAAAATATATAAGACTTTCAGATAGTAAGTAACACAAGGGGCACTAGTAAGTCTTTCACTCTCAGTAACTACAAGTAAATGGATTGATTTCCCAGATTATTAATAAAAGACAGGTTAAAAGAATGGATAAAAAGCAGGATTCAACTATAAGCTGTCTACAACAGACTCGCTATACATCTAAGGAACCTTATCTTACTCCATATACAATACAAGCTTAAATGGGGCAAAGGCCTAAACATAAAAGTTAAAATTATTAATGCTTTAGAAGAAAATATAGGAGGGGGAACTAAGATGGTGGAGGAATAGGACGGGGAGACCACTTTCTCCCCAAAAAATACACCAAAAGAACACTTCAAAACCAAGAAAACTCCATAAAATAGCATCTGAATGCGGGCAGAGGACATCAGGCATCAAGAAAGGCAGCCCATCGCCAAAGAAAGAAGGTAGGACAAAAAAAAAGTAAAAAGAGAGGCAAAGAGTTAGGGACAGAGATCTGTCCTGGGAAGGGAGTCTCAAAAAAGAGAGGTTTCCAAACACCAGGAAACATTCTCCCCAGCGGATCTGTGGTGAATCTCAGAGGGCAACATAACCAGGAGTAAAAACAGATAAATAATTAAGCCCCCCAGATTACGTCCCTAACTGCAACTCCCAGCGGAGCGGCGCCCGGGCACCCCATCCCCCACTAGCCAGCGCAGACTGCTCAGGGAGGGGTGGGCCGCGCTTTGGGAGAGGACTGGGAACACCTGGGGCAGCCTGAGGGAGCTAACCAGAGACAGCAACCTAGACTGTGGGGCAGCTTTCCCACGGAAGAGCCCCTGCCAGGCCCGCGCACAGAACAGAGGGCTGCATGCCCCGGGGCAGCCTGAGGGAGCTAACCGGAGATAGCAACCTAGACCACGGGGTACCTTTCCAGAGGAAGAGCCCCTGCCAGGCCCGCGCACAGAACAAAGGGCGGCGCTGAGTCGGTCAGCTGTGAGAGGCAGGGCGGCCGGGTGGAGCTGGGAGACTGTGGGCTGCAGACCGGCCCAGCCCCCACCGGAGAGCAGCAGTCACAACGCAGCCCCGGCGAGGCTTCCGCTGCCAAACTGCGGGCACAATTAGGTGCTAACCAAGACTTCTTGGGATTCCGGATGGATGCCGCCAGAGATCGGCGCTCCACACACCTGAGAAGGCGCTCCCAGCTGCACGCCGAGAAAACCAAGCGGCTGGGCTGGGGGAGGGGAGAAGTCGCAGCCCCCAACCTCGCTGGGGGGGGCGGGGGGGAGCGGCGACTGAGAGCCTGAGCAGAGGGGGCGGGGAAAGCGCACTCTCCAGGAGTGGGGACAAACTCCAGAGTGCTGAATACACACTGAAGAGACCAGCAAACAGAAGACACTAAAATAAGCAGAGGAAACCGCTTTGGAACTGACAGGAGCAACAGATTAAATCCCTGCAGTTGGCACAGACTACATAGAAAGGAGTCTATACACCTTGAGAAGTACAAGCCGGACCAAAGAATTATCTGAAAATGAACTGACACCTCACTGTATGCAACAGCATCAGAGAAAGCCTTACATATAATTTTACTAGGATCATCTTTTAAATTTTTAAAACTTTTTATACTATATTTTTAATTTTTATTTTTATATTTTTAGTTTTTAAATTTTTAAGTCCCCTATAACCTCTTTATTTTTTTGTATTTTTCTTTATTTTTATTTTCTTTTTTAAATCACCTCTTTCTCCATTATTTTATTTGCCAATTTTTTATTTTTATTTATTTTCTTTCCTTTTATATCTCCTCTTTTTCCCTTTTTTATTTTTAATTTTTTAATTTTTTATTTTATTTTATTCGATATTTTTCTCTTTTTTTGTTTTTTTGTAAATGTATTTTTGAGAAGCCAATCTTTACTCTAGATTTTTAATCTTTCCTTTTTAGTATTTGGTATCAACTTGGCATCTTTAAGAATCCAAGCTTCAGTACCCATTGTTATTTGGGAGTGAGATCACTGGCTTGACTGCTCTCTCCCCATTTTTGACTCACCTTTTTTTTTTCTCCCCCCCCCCACCAAGTCACCTCTATCATCCCCCACTCCCTTCTCTTCTCTACCCAACTCTGGGAATCTGTTTGAATGTTACGAGTTGTGAAGAACACTGAGATAACTGATCACTGGCTGGATCTGTCTATGTCCATCTGATTCCCTCTTTTCTCTCTCTGGCCACTTTTGTCTCCTTCCTTCCTCTTCTCCTTTCAGGATAACTCTGTGAACATCTCCGAGGAATCCAGGCTGTGGAGAGCACACAGGGAAGTGATCACTGGCCACTTCACTTTCTCACCATCTAATTCCTCTCTTCTCCTTCTGTTCACCTCTATCTCTCTCTCCTCCCTCTTGCCCATGCCATGTAACTCTGTGTACCTGTCTGGGTATCCCTCACTGTGGAGAAATTTCTCATCATTAAACTACGTTCTACCATCATTACTACATAGATGGAGGAGTCCTGAGGCTACTGGAAGACAGGAGGCTAAGCCCAGATCCTGAGAATTTCAGAGAACTCCTGGATCCAGGAGTTAATTAATCGATAGAAGCTCATCAAACGCCTCCATACCTAAACTGAAACAAAGCACTCCCTAAAGGCCAACAAGCTCCAGAGTAAGATATACCAAGCAAATTCTCCAGCAACACAGGAACATAGCCTGGAGCATCAATACACAGGCTGCCCAAGGTCACACCAAGCCCACCAACATCTCAAAACTCTTTACTGGACACTTCATTGCTTGTTAGAGTGAGGAAACCCAGATCCACCCACCAGAACACCACACAAGCTTTCCCAACCAGGAAACTTTGACAAACCACACATCCAACCCCACCCATAGTGAGGAACCTCCACAATAAAGGGATAACATAGCAATATAAACAAGAAGAAAAGGCAGAGAAATACCCAGCAGGTAAAGAAACAGGATAAATGTCCTCCAGACCAAACAAAAGAGGAGATAGAAAATCTACCTGATAAAGAATTCTGAATAATGATAATGAAAATGATCCAAAATCTGGAAAACAAATTGGAGTTAAAGTTCAATAACCTGCAGACAAAGATTGAGATGATGCAAGAAAGGTTTAACAAGGACTTAGAAGAAATGAAAAAGAGTCAAAATACAATGAATAATGCAATAAATGAGATCAAAAACACCCGGGAGGGAACTAACAGTAGAATAACAAAGAGAGAAGACAGGATAAGTGAGGTAGAAGACAGAATGGTGGAAATAAATGAAACAGAGAGAGACAATGAAAAACGGATTAAAAGAAATGAGGACAATCTCAGAGACCTCTGGGACAATGTTAAATGCACCAGCATTCGAATCGTAGGAGTCCCATAAGAAGAAGACAAAAAGAAAGACCATCAGAAAATTCTTGAGGAGATAAAAGTTGAAAACTTCCCTAAAGTGGGAAAGGAAATAATCTCTCAAGTCCAAGAAACCCAGAGAGTCCCAAAGAGGATGAATCCAAAGCGAAACACCCCAGGACACATATTAATCAAACTAACAAACATCAAACTCAAAGACCAAATGTTAAAAGAAGCAAGGGAAAAACAACAACTCACAAGGGGAATCCCATAAGGATAACAGCTGATCTCTCAATAGAAATGCTTCAGGCCAGAAGGGAATGGCAGAACATACTTAAAGTCATGAAAGAAAATAATCTACAACCCCAATTACTGTACCCAGCAAGGATCTCATTCAAATTTGAAGGAGAAATCAAAAGCTTTCCAGACAAGCAAAAGCTGAGAGAATTCAGCAACACCAAACCAGTGCTCCAACAAATGCTAAAGGATCTTCCCTAGACAGGAAACACAGATAGGGTATGCAGTCTCGAACCCAAAACAATAAAGTAAATGGCAACGGGATCATACTTATCAATAATTACCTTAAATGTAAACAGGTTGAATGCCCCAACCAAAAGACAAAGATTGGCCAATTGGATACAAAAACAAGACCCCTATATATGTTCTCTACAAGAGACCCACCTCAAACCTAGGGACACATATAGACTGAAAGTTAAAGGCTGGAAAAAGATATTCCATGCAAATAAAGACCAAAAGAAAGCAGGAGTGGCAATACTCATGTTAGATAAAGTAGACTTTAAAATAAAGGCTGTGAAAAGAGATAAAGATGGACATTACATAATGATCAAAGGATCAATCAAAGAAGAAGAAATAACAATTATAAATATATATACACCCAACATAGGAGCACCACAATATGTAAGGCAAATGCTAACAAGTATGAAAGGGGAAATTAACAATAACACAATAATAGTGGGAGACTTTAATACTCCACTCACACCAATGGATAGATCAACTAAACAGAAAATCAACAAGGAAACTCAAACTTTAAATGATACACTAGACAAGTTAGACCTAATTGATATCTATAGGACATTCCACCCCAAAACATTGAACTTCACCTTTTTCTCAAGTGCACACGGGACCTTCTCCAGAATAGATCACATCCTGGGCCATAAATCTAGCCTTGGTAAATTCAAACAAATTGAAATCATTCCAAACATCTTTTCTGACCACAATGCAGTGAGATTAGATATCAATTACAGGAGAAAACCATTTAAAAATTCCAACATATGGAGGCTCAACAACACACTGCTGAATAACCAACAAATCACAGAAGAAATCAAAAAAGAAATCAAAATATGCATAGAAATGAATGAAAATGAAAACACAACAACCTAAAACCTATGGGACACTGTAAAAGCAGTGCTAAGAGAAAAGTCATAGCAATACAAGCTCACCTCAGGAAACAAGAAAAAAGTCAAATAAATAACCTTACTTTACACCTAAAGCAACTAGAAAAGGAAGAAATGCAGAAGCCCAGGTCTAGTAGAAGGAAAGAAATCGTAAAGATCAGGGCAGAAATAAATGCAAAGGAAACAAAAGAGACCATGCAAAAATCAACAAAGCCAAAAGCTGGTTCTTTGAGAAGATAAATAAAATTGGCAAACCATTAGCCAGACTCATCAAGAAGCAAAGGGAGAAGAACCAAATCAACAGAATTAGAAAAGAAAACGGAGAGATCACAACAGAAAACACACAAACACAAAGGATCATAAGAGACTATTATCAGCAACTATATGCATATAAACTGGACAACCTGGATGAAACAGACAAATTCCTAGAAAAGTAAAACTTTCCAAGACTAAACCAGGAAGAGATAGATAATCTTAACAGACCTATCACAAGCACAGAAATTGAAACTGTAATCAGAAATCTTCCAAAAAACAAAAGCCCAGGACCAGATGGCTTCACAGCTGAATTCTACCAAAAATTTAGAGAAGAGCTAACACCTATTCTACTCAAACTCTTCCAGAAAATTGCAGAGGAAGGTAAACTTCCAAACGCAACCATGAAATTAAAAGGCACTTGCTCCTTGGAAGAAAAGCTATGACCAACCAAGACAGCATATTAAAAAGCAGAGACATTACTTTGCCAACAAAGGTCCATCTAGTTAAAGCTATGGTTTTTCCAGTTGTCATGTATGGATGCGAGAGCTGGCCTATAAAGAAAGCTGAGTGTTGAAGAATTGATGCTTCTGAACTGCAATGTTGGAGAAGACTCTTAAGAGTCCCTTGGATGTTAAGGAGATCAAATCATTCAATCCTAAAGAAAATCAGTCCTAAATATTCATTGGAAGGACTGATCCTGAAGCTGAAACTCCAATACTTTGGCTACCTGATGTGAAGAACTGACTCATTGGAAAATATCCTGATGCTGGCAAAGACTGAAGGCAAGAGGAGATGGGGATGACAGAGGATGAGATGATTGGATGGCATCACCAACTCAATGGGCATGAATTTGAGCAAGCTCTGGGAGTTGGGGATGGACAGGGAGTCCTGGTGTGCTGCAGTTCATGGGGTCACAAAGAGTTGGACATGACTGAGTGACTGAACTGAATAGTAAGGCCTTTCTTATCAATAAAAAATTTAAATGCAAATCGATTAAATTTCCAATCAAATGAACTAGAATGGCTGAAAGGATGAAAGAACAAGATCCACTGAAAACTTATGAGAGCCTCATTTTAGCCTAATATACACATAGACTTTAAATGAAGGGATGGAAAAAAACGTTTGAAGCAAGTGGCAACCTAAAAATAGCAGGGTTAGCTATACTTATAATAATATATAGTCTTTGAAATGAAATTGGTAAAAGGGACAATTAAAGTCATTATATAATGACAAAGAGGTGAGTCCATCAAGAAGCAATAATGATTATAAATATATATGCACCCAACATTGGAATACCTAATATATCAAAATGCATAAAATATATAAAGCAAACACTAACAGAAGTGAAAGAAGAGATAAACAACAATACAAGAATAGTTGGACTTTAATACCTCACTTTTAGAAAGGGATAGATCATTCAGGCAGAATATCAATAGAGAAGTAAAACATCTAACTGATACTGTAGAAAAAATGGCTTTAACAAACATATATAGTATATTCCATTTGACAACAGAAATAAGACAGAGCATTTACGGTCAACTAATATTTCACAAGGGAGCCAAAATACTCAAAGGGGAAAAGATAGTTTATTAAATGGTGCTGAGAAAATTGGATTTCATATGCAAAAAGATGATGAATCTAACAATGATAAAAATTAACTGAAAATGGTCTTAAATGTAAAACCAGAAGCCATAAGAGCCCCTCAAGAAAATAGGAAAAAATCTGACATGGATCATGGCAATAAAATTTTTTATATATGATAACTAAACCATAAGAAACAGAATCAAAAATAAACAAGTGAGACTATATCAAACTAAAAACCTTCTGCATAGCAAAAGAATGATCCAAAAGTGATTAACTATGGAATAGGAAAAACACTTGCAAACAATGTAGCTGATAAGAGCTTTCATGCAAAACATATAAAGAACACATGCAACTTAATAGCCAAAAACTAAATAGCTCAATTAAAAAAGCATCTAACTCTTTGTGACCCCATGGACTGTAGCCCACCAGACTCCTCTGCTCATGGGCTTTTTCAGGCAAGAATACTGGAGTTGATTGCCATCTTCCTCCTTCAGGACAGCTTCCCAATCCAGGGATCAAAACTGCATCTCCTGTGTCTCTTGCATTGCAGGCAGATTCTTTCCCACTGAGCCATCAAGGAAGCTCCCCCCAACCCCAAAATGGGCAAAGGACCTGAATAGATATTCCTCCAAAGACAATATACAAAAGAAAGCTGAGCCATCGAAGAAGCCTCCTCCCACCGCCGCCCAAAAAATGAGGAAAGACCTGAATAGACTTTTTTCCAAGAAGATATACAAAAGGCCAACAGATACATAAAAAGATGCTCACCATCATTAGTCATTCAGTTCAGTTCAGTCACTCAATCATGCCCAACTCTTTGCAACCCCATGAACCGCAGCAGGCCAGGCCTCCCTGTCCATCATCAACTCCCGGAGTTTACCCAAACTCATGTCCACTGAGTTGGTGATGCCATCTAACCATATCATCCTCTGTCATCCACTTCCCCTCCTTCCTTCAATCTATCAGGTGGCCAAAATTAGGGAAGTGCAAATTAAAAACACAATAAGAGATCACCATAAGCCTATTAGAATGGCCATTATCAGAAAGACAAGAGCCAACCAAATACTGAAGTGGATGTGGAAAAAAGGGAACCCTTGTACAGTGCTTTGTTGTTCAGTCACTAAGTCATGTCTGACTCTTTGTGACCCTATGGATTGCAGCATCCCAGACTTCTCTGTCCTTTACTATCTCCTGGAGTTTGTTCAAACTCATGTGCATTGAGTCAATGATGCCATCCAACCATCTCATCCTCTGTCACCCCTTTTTCCTCATGCCCTCAGTCTTTCCCAGTATCAAGGTCTTTCCCAATAAGTCAGGTCTTCACATAAGGTGGGCAAATTATTGAAGCTTCTGGCAAGGTTATAAATTGGTACAGCCTGTATGGAAAATGGTAGTTTCCTGAAAAAATTAAAAATAAAACTACCATATGATCCAGCAATTTCACTTCTAGGAATATATCCAAAGAAAATGAAAATACTAAAATGAAAAAAATCTATACTCCATATCATAGCAGTAGTATTTACAGTATGAAAATAACTTAATTGTCCTTTGATGGAGGAATGGATAAAGCGGTTGTGGTATGTATGTGCAATGGAATGTTATTCAGTCATTAAAAAACAAGGAAGTCATACAATTTGTGACACCATGGATGGACTTTGAAATCATTATGCTAAGTAAAATAAGTTAGAGAATAAAATACTGTACAATTTCATTTATATGTGGAATCAAAAAAATAACAAAAATCATAGAAAAAGAGATCAGACTTGTGATTACCAAAGTTGGAGTATAGAGGGCATGAGAATTGGAGGAAAGTAGTCAAAATTGTACAAACTTTCCATTATAAGGTAAATAAATATTAGGAATATAATGTACAATGTCATGATGATAACCTACATTGATATATGATATAGAATTAAGTTCTTAAAAATTAATCCAAAGAGTTGTCATCATAAGGAAAATTTAAAAATTATATCTATATGAGAATATAGATGTTAGCTGAACCTATTATGATAATCACTTCACAATACATGTTAGTCAAACCTTCATGTTGTAAGCCTTATATAGTAATGTATGCCCATTAAAAAATTAAATAATTAAATTTGCTTCATTTCAAATTTTAAAAAGCTTTTATTATGAATGAGTGTTGAATTTTGTTAAAAGTATTTTTTCTGTGTCTATTGAGATGGTCACATGATTTTTTTTCATTTTATTAATGAGCTGTAATATATTAAAATGGCAATTAACATCAGTATGTTGATGTTAAATATGTTGAATATGTTGAACATAGGATTTGTTGAAAATGTTGAACGAGGATATGTTGAAGCATCCTTGCATCTCAGGGATAATTCCCACTTGATCATGGTGAATAATACTTTAAAAATACTGCTGAATTCAGTGTTCAAGTATTTTATTGATAATTCTTGTATTTATATTCATCAGGAATATTGGCCTGCACATTTCTATTCTAGCAGTACCCTTTTCTGGTGTTAGTTTCAAGATAACACAGGCTTCTTATTTTACAAGTTTGGGAAATATCTCTACTCTGATTTTTTTGGAAGAATTTGAGATATATTGGAGTTAATGCTCCTTTTAAGGTTAGGTAAAGTTCACTGGAGAAGCAAAATGGTCCTGGGATTTTAGTCACTAAGACATTAGTGATTACTAATTCAATCATTTTATTAGTAATTGCTCTTTTCACATTTCAAATTTCCTTGATTCAGTCTTGGCAAATTGCATGTTAGTAAGAATTTTTCTATTTCTTCTAGGTTGTCCAATTTGCTTGTATATAGTTGTTTATAGTAGCCTCTGATAATCCTTTGTAGTTCTGTGGTATCAGTAGTAATGTTTCCTTTTTCATTTATAATTTTGTTGACTTGGAGTCTCTCTCTTTCATCCTTGTATAGTCTAGCTAAAGTTTTCTCAAATTTGCTTGCCTTTTCTAAGAAGAATATCTTAATTATTTTAATCTTTCCTATGTTTTCATTATTTCTATTTCATTTACTTCTGGTCTTATCTTCATTATTGCCTTCAAAAACTTTTGGCTCAGTTTGTTTTTCTTTTTCTAGTTCTTTGAGGCACAGAGTTAGATTATTTTACTTGAAATTTTTCTTGCTTCTTGATGTATAGGCATTTATTGCTATGAAATTCCCTGTTGGAATTGCTTTTGCTCACTCCCACAAGTGCTAGTATATTGTGTTTTCATTTTAGTTTGTCTTGAGAAACTTTTTCCCTTTTAATTACTTTTGTGATTCTTTGGTTATTTGGGAGAGTGTTAATTAATTTCACTTTGCTCTTAAATTTTTCAGCTTTCTTCATTATTTATTTCTATTTTCATGCCACTGTGGCCAGAGAAGATACTTGATATATTTAAATCTTCTTGAATGTGCTAAGACTTGTTTTGTGTTCTAGCATACAGTCTATCCTAGAAAATATTTTATGTGGGCTTGAGAAGAGTATGTATTCTGCTGTTATTAGAATGTTCCATATATGTGTTAGATTTATTTAGTATAGTGTTGTTAATGCACACTGCTTTCTTATTGTTTCTTTCTCTGGATGCTATCTCCATAGTTGAGAGTGGATTACAAAGTCCTTGTTATTGTATTACTGTTTATCTCTTTGTTAGCACTGTTAGTTTTGCTTTATATATTTAGATGTTCTAACATTGGCTTCATACATATTTACAAATGTTATATCTTCTAAATGAATTGCTCCCCTTTTCATTATATGAACTTCTTTGTCTCCTTTTACCATTTTCATTTTAAAGTCTTTTTTTCTGATATTGTTACCCACACTTTCTTTTGGTTACCATTTGCTTGAAATGTCTTTTCTCCATTCCTTTGCTGTCAATCTATGTGGGTCTATAAGGCTAAAGTGAATCTCCTGTAGGCTGCATATCATTGGATCTTGCTCTTTCATTCATTCAACCATACTATGTCTTTTATTTGAAGATTATACCCTGTTTATTAACAATTAAGTACTTATTATTGTAATTTTCAAGGCTGCTTTATGAACATTTGTAGATCCATTGTTCCTTGTGTTTTTTTAACCTACTGTCCTTTTTGTGTTGTTGTCTCTATTGAGATCAGCATTCTTTGAATTCTTTATCATGTTCATTTATGTAACTGCTACAGGATTTTCCCTTGTGTTGAACATGAAACTTACATAAAATATCTTAAATATATAATGTATTATTTTAAATTGATGAACTTAACTTCAATAGGATTCCTTACTTTTAGTTTTAATTCCTTTTCTGTTTACAATGGTTATGTTTATTTTGGCTAATCTTTTAATTTATAAGCTAGTTATAAATATATTATGCCCTGCCAGTACCATATTGCAGACTATAATTATGACTATTTAACATTATTAGCTACCTTTCCATTTGAATGTTCTTAACTAGTATCTTCTGACTTCCATTCAAAGAACTCTATTTAGCATTTCCTGTATGGCAGGTGTGATGATAAGGAACTCTATTGTATTTGGCTTGTTTTTATCTCTTGTTTCAGACAGACAGCTTTTCTGGATATAGAATTTTGGGTTGATATTTTCTTTCAATATTTTGAATGTCATTCTATTGTATCTAGGCCTGAAAATTTTTTGTTGAAAGATCCACCAATAGTTGTATAGGTGATTTTTTCTATGTAATTACTCTCTTTCTTCTGCACTCTAAAATTTGATCTTTGTCTTTGACTTTCATGGACTGAATCATAGTGTCTTTCACTGAAGCCCTATTCAGGTTCAAACTATTCCTTGGGTCACATGTATATGGATGTATTTTTCTCTCCTCAGGTTCAGGAAAATTTTTACCATTATTGTTTTAAATACACATTCTCTCCTTTCTCTTAACTTCTGGAATCCTCATAATGTGAATAGGTTGCTTTTCATCATGTCCCATAATTCCCATCAGCTTTCCTCACTTGTTTCCATTCTTTTTTCTTTTTGCCACTCTGATAGTGTAATTTCCATTGTCCTGCCTTTCAGGTCATTGAATGTTTCTTATGTATGTTTAAACCTATTTTTTTAACCTATACTGAATTTTTCAGTTATTGTATTTTTCAACTCTAAGGTTTCTGTTTTGTTTTGTTTTAATATGGTTGTTATTTATTCTTTGAACTGTTTTGTTTATACATGGTTTCCCTTATTTCATTAAATTATTTCTCAGTGGTTTCACATAGTTCACAAAACTTCCTTAACATGACCATTGAATTTTTTTCTGAAAATTCATAGGTCTTTATTTCTTTAAGGTCAGTTGGATGGATGGATGGATGGATGGATGGCATCACTGACTCAATGGACAAGACTTTGAGCAAGCTCCAGGAGTTGGTGATGGACACATGCTGCAGTCCATGGGGTCTCAGGAGTCAGACACAACTGAGTGACTGAACTGAACTGAAGAGGAGCTAAATTATTTTCCTTTGGTGACGTCACATCTACCTGATTTTTAGTGATTCTTGATTCTTTAAGTTGGCATCTGTGCATTTTAGTAAGTGGTTTCCTCCCTCGGACTTTAAAGGTTCTCTTTGGTAGAGATAGTTCTTCACCCATCAACTCAGACTGGATTTCTGGGCATATCTGCTGGTAATGTCCTTGGGCAAGTGGGACTTTTATCAGGGTCTATTTTGGAGCAAGGTCACTGCCCAAGACCTCTGAAGACAGGGATGAGGGTGTGGCCACTGGCTCAGAATAGTTGGATAGAACTGCTGGTTTGGTATCTTGCTTATGTGAGGCTACAGAATGTACTCTGCAGGTGTTTGGTTTCTTTGTTCAGGCTAACTAGGTATTAAGGGCCAGGAACTATACTCAAGAGTAGTCATGGCTATGAATTTGATTACCTGCCTTTTGAAGGCAGCAGAATAGGCTTTATGACTTTCATATCACTTTGTTTGTAGACCCAAATCAGGCAAGACTATGTTATGAATTCTGTGGCCATACATGGCTCCAGATTTTGTTCTGCAGATGGAGTAAGTCACGGCTGTGCTCTCTTTTTAAGTTCCACTGTAAGCATGGCTGTTGGATGGGTTATATGCCTTCTCATATGCCCTGACTAAGTTCCCTCTTCAGTTGGACTGAAGGTTATACTCAGAAATGGGTTGGACTACAAATTATTTTCCCTGTCTAGACTAAGCAAAAGAACCATCTCCAAGTTCAGAAAGACTCTGTTGTCTTAATCCAAGCCAACCCACACCCCAAGTTCCCTTACTGAACAGGATCACTGATGTTCTAAAAACTATTGGCTTTGCTGCCCACCTCTTAGCTCAAGTTCTGCTGGGCCCCCAGAGCTTCCAGGAGTTGTTACCAGTTCTTTCAGTCAGATGGGGCCAGAAGACACTTTCCACAGTAGGTTGGTCAGCAAAGCTTCTCTTTGAGAATTCAAATCAGACAGATCTATATCCCATCATGGTCAGAATGCAGGCTTAACTTGGTTCTACAGATGAACAAAACTGCTGGTTGGGATTACTTTATAGTAAATACATTATCATATTTGCAAATATGAATGCAGCTTGTCAAGATCCATATGCTGGTTGTTGCAAGCCTCTCCCCCTTTCTTCACTGCAATCAGATTTGTAGTGGTCAAGCCTCACATATTCTCATGAGAATACCCATGTTGCAGATTAGGTGCTCTTGAAAAGTGCTACAAAATGCTGGGGGTGGGTTTGTGGTCTCTCAGTTGTCCCCTGGTTCTCTCTTCCCACTGGAGGAACAAAGGCTCAGTGGAGACCTGTACACATGGTGCAGTGCTGGCATGGGTGAGAAACAATGCAGTCAACATGTAGCTACTTCTCTTACCCTTCTAATGCAGTTTATCTTATTCTCTGTGGTGCAAGAGGATGATTCAGTCTTATCCCCATGTTCTACTATTCTCTCAGTAGTGTCTTATTCTTGAGTTGTTAGTTGTTAATACTTGTTAGTATTTTTGTTGTGAGGAGAAATGAAGTTAAGAGCAACCTATGGGGGCTTCCCTCATAGCTCAGTTATTAAAGAATTTGACTGCAGTGCAGGAGACCCTGGTTTGATTCCTGTGTTGGGAAGATCCACTGGAAAAGGGATAGGCTATCCATTCCAGTATTCTTGGACTTCTCTGGTGGCTCAGCTGGCAAAGAATCAGCCTGCAATGTGGGAGACCTGGGTTTGATCCCTGGGTTGGGAAGATCCCTTGGAGAAGGGAAAGGCTACCCACTCCAGTATTCTCTCCTGGAGAATTCCATAGACTATATAGCCCAAAGACTATAAAGGGTAGCAGAGTCGGACACAACTGAACAACTTTCACTTTCACTTTCATGTTGCCATATAGGTGACATCAGAATCCCCATGATAAAAACTCTTAGCAAATTATATATAGAAGGAACATTCCTCAACATAAATATATATATATGAAAAGCTCACAACTAACGTTATATTCAGTGGTGAAAGGTGGAAGCCTTACTTTTAAGATCAGGAATAAGACAAAGGTGCCAACTCTCATCATTCCGATTCAAGCTAGTACTGAAAGTCCTAGCCAGAGCAATAATGCAAGAAAAACAAATAAAAGACATGATAGTTAAGAAGGAAGAGATACAGTTGGCTCTATTTTCATATGGCAAAATTTTATATATAGAATCCCAAAGAATCCACCAAAAAACTGTTTGAGCTAATCCATGAATTCAGTAAAGTAGCATGATACTAACACACAAAAATCAGTAACACTTCTACATACTAAAAACTGAATTATCAAAAAAAGAAATAAATAAAATAATCTCATTTATGATAGCATCAAAATAATAAGATACTTAGGAATGTATTAAATTGGGAGGTGAAAACTATCTACTCTCTGAACTATAAGACATTAATGAAAGAAATAGAACAAGACACAAATAAGCAAAATAGTATCTTGTGTTCATGGACTGGAAAAATTAATCCTGTTAAAATGTCAGTACAACCTAAAGCATCTATAAATTCTATGAAATTCTTATCAAGATTTCAAAATTTTTTGGTAGAAGTAGAAAATAATCCTAAAATTTTTGTAGAAGCACAAAAGACTCCAAATATACAAAACAATTCTGAGAAAGAGCAGGACAGGCAGTATCACATTCCCGTAATTCAAGCTATATTTAAAAGCTATAGTAATCACTACAGAAAACAGTATGGCAGGACCTTAAAAATTAAAACTAGAACTATCATATGATCCAGTAATTATACTTCTGGGTATGTTTCTGAGGAAAACAAAGCATTATTTCAAAAATATATGCATCCTTATGTTTACTGCAGTGCTATTTGCAATAGCCAAGGTATGGAAGCTACCTAAGTGTTCATCAATAGGTGACTGGATAACAAAAAATCTGATACACACAGACAGTTACTCAGTCATTAAAAAATGAAATTTTGCCATTTGTGACATGGATAGACCTAGACAAAATTATGCTATGTGAAGTAAGTAAGGGAAAAACAAATATCATATGATTTCACTTATATGTGGAATCTAAAAGACAAAAGAAATGAACAAACAAAACAGAAACAGAGTCATAGAGATAGAGAACAAACAGGTGGTTGCTGCAGGAAGGGATGTATGAGTGAAATAGGTGAGAGAAATTAAGAGGCACAAGCTTCCAGTTGTAAAACAAATGAGTCATGGAGAAGAAATGTTCAGTGTGGGGAAATGTAGTCAATAATAATGTAATATCTTTGTATGGTGACATGCTAACTATATTTATCATGGTAGTTATTTTGTAATATATAGAAATATAGAATCACTATGTTATACATCAGAAACTCATATAGTGTTATAGGTCAATTATGAGCAAAAAAGCTCATAAAAAGATCAGATCTGTGATTACCAGAGGCAGGGAGGGGAGAAAGAAAAATGGATAAAGGTGGTCAGATGTGCAAACTTCCTATTATAAGATAAGCAAGAACTAGGGATTAATATTATTAATACTGTTGTAAGCTATATATGAAAGATGTTAAAAGAGTAAATCCTAAGAATTCTCATCACAAAGAAAAACACTTTATTCTTTTATAAAAATCTTATGTCTATATAATATAATGGTAATCATTTCATGATGTATGTAAGTCAAAACATTAAGTTGTGCAAGTTAAAACATACAGTTCTGTATGTCAATTATATCTATATAAAACTGGAAGAAAAAAAGCTACAGTAATCAAAACAGTATGGCAGTGGGATAAAATACAGACAGATAGCTCAATGGAGCAGAATCAATAGCTCAGAAATGAATTAACGCATATAAGTTCAAATGTTTAACTACTAGACCAAGGTTACTCAATGAAGAAAAAACAAACTCTTTAATAAATGTTTCTGGGAAAACTGGATATTCATTTGCAAAAGAATGAAACTAAACCCTTATTTTACATCATCCACAAAATTAAGTGAGAATGAATTAAAGACTAGCAACTGTAAGACTCTTGGAAGAAAATAGGAAAAAATTCTCCCCAACATGGATCTTGGCAATGAGTTTTTGTATATGACACCTAAAGCACAATCAACAAAATAAAAAATAAACAAGCAGAACTACATTAACTAAAAAGCTTCTGCACAGCAAAAAGAAATGGCCAATAAAATATAAGGACAACCTATGGAAATAGAAAAAACATTTTTCAAATCATGTGTCTGGTTAGGGGTTAATATCCAAAATATATTTTTAAAACTCATCAACTTAATAGCAAAAACCATTAATCCAGTTAAAATGGGAAAAGGACCTCAATAGACATTTTCCAAAGAAGATAGATGAATAGCCAGGAGATATATGAAATGTGCTCAGGATCACTAATCATAAGTAAGTGCAAATTAATATCACCATGAGATTTCACCTCATGCTTGTTACAACACCTATCATCAAAGAAGACAAGAGATAAAAAATGCTGTCAAAGATGTGGATAAAAGAGAAAACTTGCACACTCTTGGTGGGATTGTAAATTGGTACTGGCATTCCACAAAACAGTATGAAGGATCCTCAATAATTTAAAAATGAAACTGCCATATAATCAATATATTTAACTTCTGGGAATATATCTAATGGAGACAAGGACGTACTGTACAACACATGAAACTTTGCTCAATTTTTTGTGCAGCCTGGATGGGAGGGGAGTTTAGGGGGCATGGAAACATGTATATGTATGGCTGAATCTCTTTGCTGTCCATCTGAAACTATCACAACATGGTTAATCAGCTATACCCCAATACAAAATAAAAAGGTTTTTTAAAAAGAAAAGAGATATGCACCCTGATATTCATAGCAACATTATTTAAAATAGTCAAGACATGGAAACAACCTAAGTGCCCATCAACAAATTAATGGATAAATAAGCTGCAAAATATATAGAGAATGGAATATTATTCAGCCACAAACAGGATGAAATTCAGCCATTCACAATAACACAAGTGGACCTCAAGGGCATTATGCTACATGAAATAAATTGGAGAGAGACAACTGATAAATGATCTCACTTATATGTGGAATTTAAAACAAATAAATTTTAAAAAACCCAACCTCATAGAACGGATATCTGATTTGTGCTTACCAGAGGCAGGGAACAGGGGAGTGGGAATTGGATGAAGGTGATCAAAGGTACAAATTTCCACTTAGAAGATAAAAAAAGTTCTAGGAATGTTATGTACAGCATCATGACTATAGTTAACACTGCTGTTGCCTTGAATATTTGAAAATTGTTAAGAGAGTAGTTCCCAAGAATTCTTGTTACAAGGAAAGAAAGATTTTTTTCTTTTTTTAAAAAATACACATTAGATAATGGATATTAACTAAACTTATTGCTTAGTAATAAATACTGAATTGCTTAGTAATCATTTCATGTGAATAAAATGATTATGCTGAATACCTTAAATTTACACAGTACTGTATGCTAATTATATCTTAGTAAACTGAAAAAAGATATACAAAATAAATACCAAAAGAGAAAATGAAAAGAAAAAAAAATGCAGTATGCCATCTTAACAAAATAAATAGAAAAATGCACGTGAGCATATCTCATTAGATACAGAAATAGCATTTGACAAAAGTCCAACCCATATTCATGATAAAAGTACTCAACAAACCAGGAATAAAAGGGGACTTTTATTCTTTATCATCCTGATAAAGACCATCTACAAAATCCCCACAGATAACACCATATTTGTTCAACATTGATTGTTTTCCATTTAAGATCAAGACGATAAAGATGTCTTACTGCTTCTATTCAGCATTGTATTGATGGTTCTAGCAATTAGCTAATAAAAAGAAATAAAATGCAGTAAGGTTTTACACAAGTAAAACTATCTGTGCTAATAGTTGGCATGATTTTATATAAATAAAGCCTTAAGAAATACACTGATATTTAACTAATAGATTAGTTCAGTACTTTTTCAGGATACAAGATGAATGTACAAAATTCAATCATTCAAATCTAACAATTAAATTAAGAAATTCCATTTAAAATAACATTATACTTGTATATAAATTTAAAACAATAAGGACAAGACTTGACTGAAAAGTGCAACACACTGTTAAAAGAAATTAAAGAAGATCTAACAAGTATAAAGGCATACCATGTTCACAGATCAGAAGACACACTATTATTAATACAAGAATATTCTCCAAATTTATTCACAGGTCAGCATGATGACTATCAAAATTCCATCTGTTTTTTCATAAAGTGATAAGCTAATCTTAAAATCCATGTGCAAATTTAAGGGACCTAGAATAGCTAAAATAATTTAGATAAAGTTTAAGACATTTGGAGGACTCACATGTCCCAATTCCAAAACTTCCTACAAAGGTATAGCAATTCAAATAGTGTTGTATCTGTATAAGAAGAAATATATATATATATATATATATATATATATATATATATATGTATGTATGTATGTATGTATATATAGTCTCAAAACAATAGAACCAAGAGTCCCAAAATAAAGGCTTCCATATAATCAATTGATTTCAAGAAGGATGACAAGATCATTCAATGGGGAACGTATAATCTTTTAAATAAATGGTGAATATCCAAACTGTCATGGATATTGGATATTCATGTGCTATATAATCAAGAAAAACTCCTACCTCATAATATACACAAAAACAAACTCAAAACAGATGAATCATCTATATGTTAGAGATATAAGTATAAAATTCTTAGAAGAAAATGTCTAAATCAGTGTTTGTTACTTTAGCTTAAGGAATAGCTTCTTAGATGCAATATCAAAAGCACAAGAAACAACAGAAAAAAACCCGATAATTTGGACTTGATTAAAATTAAAAACATTTGTGTTTAAACAATATCCAAATGAAAGTGAAAAGATAGTGTATGCAGTGGGAGAAAATATTTGTAAGTCATATATCTGATAAGGATTAGTATAGAGAATATGAGCTGAACACTTACAATCCAAAGAAAAAACAAACATTTACAAAATGGCTAAATTCTCTGAATAGGCATTTCTCCAGATAAGATATTTGAATGGTCAATAAGCACATGAAAAAGAGAATTAAAATTGTTAGCTGTTAGAGAAATGCAGATCAAGACTTCCATTACAGTGGCTATAATCAAAATCACTGACATGACAAGTGTTTGTCAGGATGTGGAGAAACTGGAATCCTTTTACACTGATGGTTGGATTGTAAAGTGATACAACCACTTCAGAAAAAAATTTTTGGTATTTTCTCAAAACTTTAAGCATAGAATCACAATATGAACTAAAAATGTACTCCAAGATATATAGCCAAGAGATAGGAAAAAATATTTCCACACAGAAATTTATATTTAAATGTTCATAGCAGCACTATTCATAATAGACAATGTGGAAACAACCCAAATGTTCATCAACTAATGAATGGATAAACAATCAATGCTATATATACACAATGGAATATCATAGAGCAATGTGAAAGAATGAATTATTGATACATACTATAAAATGGACCTTGAAAACATTATGCTACCTGAAAGAAGCCAGTTACAAAAATCCATCTTATTGCATTACTCCATACATAATAATATTCAGAATAGGTACATCCATAGAGAGAGAAAGATTGATGATTGTCTAGTGCTGGGATGGGAGATTTTGTGTGTTAATGAGTGTGTAGTTTATTTTTGAAGTAATGAAATATTCTAAAATTAGATTGATACTTCTTGAACACATCTGTGAATATATTAAAAACTATTTAATTGTACACTTTTGATGTGTGACCACTGTAATATGTGAATTATATCTCAATAAAGTCATTTAAAATTATCCATGCTAACTACAAGGGCTTCCCTAGTGGCTCAGTAAGTAAAAAATCTGCCTGCAATGCATGAGACATGAATTCGATTCCTGGGTTGGGAAGATTGCCAGAAGATGGAAATGGTGACCCACTCCAGTATTCTTGCTTGGAAAACCCCTGGACAGAGGAGCGTGGTGGGCTACAGTCCATGAGGTTGCAAAAGAGTCAGACACAACTTAGCAACTAAATATGCTAACTACATCTATTCAACACAGATTACTATTACTTTTTAAAAGTTGAATATTGCCTGAGAGTTATTTTAGCAAAGTCATTCAATCTTACTGGCACTTCCTTTCCTCAGGTCAAAATACCATTTGTATTGGTTTAGAAATGATATTTAAAATTTTTACAAACATTAAATTTCCATGTTTATTTTAAAAACGCACTTAAACCTATAAACACTGAATAAATTTGGAGGATACTATCAAAGTACTTCTACTGTTAAGGATACATTGTACTTATTTAGTGCATTTTAAAGATGCTCAAAATGCTCTAATTCTATTAACTTCTAAGTTTCTATGATGTCCACAAGAGTTGAGAAGACAGTTAATTATTAAGTAACAATAATAATTGCAACAAGCCTGACTTTATAACATTTGTCTTCCAATATCTTCACATAGGTTATCATAAATTATTAATCTGTTATCAACATAGCACTCAAGAAAAATAGGTGCACTGGCATGAACATAATATGGAAAATGAATGGCACCTTGGAGCCCAATACAGTTACCTTCTAGCCCCACAGGAATGGGATCAGCCTGAAATAGACTGGGCTGTAGTGTCCTGGTATAGCTACCTCCTGACGGTTTCCTTATCATCACTTCAGCCCGTAATGTGGTATTCTACAGTGGCTCTAAATCAGAACCGATTTCAACTTCCTAGCTTCTTCATGTATTCCTCAATTTGTACTCAGCCACCTATATAGCCTGGAACTAGACTATACTACAGGAATAGAACCTCAGCTTGAAGATACTTGGTACAGATATCTCTGTCATATAGTCCCAAGGACAGAAACTTAGAAAATTGCTTGCTTGCTCATAATTTCATAGCTAGAAAGTTGACAAGATGGACATAGGTTTTATCTTTCTAAGTCCTGATCTACTAATAATACAGATAGTTAATAGAGCATCATCAAAATTTTGGAGCATAACTACTATGGGCCGAATGTTTGTATCCCAGCTGAATTCACATGTTGAAATCTAATTCCTAAGGTGCTGGCATTTCAAAGTGGGGCATTTGAGAGATGATTAGGTCATGAGAATGGAGCCCTCAAAATGGGATTAGTTTCCTTACAAAAGAGACCCCAGAGAGCTAGATGAGTGGTCCCTTCCCAAACTGCAAGTAAAATCCATAGCAAGAATAATCTATGTTCAAGAGGATGCATCTAGCCAATTTAGTCCTATTTTAGTGATGAGAAATGCCATGCTTCCCATAAGGCTATTATTGCCTGGACCAAATCATTTTAAATGTCAGGAGAGGGTTGCTATGTTATAACAATTGTTAACTTCCATGAAAAAAAGGACTCACCATTTTTAAACTTCCACGAAAAACAAGGACTCACCATTTTTAAACATAACAAAGAAAGCATTAAATTCTTTAAAAAGTTTTGACCCCAAACCACCATTTACAAGAAAAAAAATTCAAATTACTTGAAAATATGAGTTAAGTGACCCGAGTCTCAAGTCTAATTGATTACCAACACAATTTTTATACCAACAAATTTTTATAAAACAAACTTCCACATTACCTGGTAATTGTTTTGGTTTTGTGATAATCTCAATTGGTTTGATGATGTGAAATGTGAAGAAAAATTACTTCTTGATGGATTTGTATTACTGTACATTGTAGTAGATGCTGTATGTAGTGAGGTCCGTGGTGTCAAATGGTATTCTCTGTTTTGATACATTACATTGTCTGACAAGTCTCTAATATTCACCATTTGTGAATTTGGCATATTTCTTCCTTGTCCAGGCAAAGTTGTACTTTGGTTCTCAGCTCGAAGGGAACTGCCACTTTCATAAAATCTAGAGTAGCTTGGTATCTGTGCTCCCATCAATGCCAGTTCTTCCTCTCTGGTATACTCATCATCAGCATCTCCAGTCTCCATTGCAATGGACAAACAAGTTCCTTCTGTTGAATTAGGAGGCTTCTGTGGGGTATTTCCTCCCAGAATTCTCTGCGGGTAATCACTAACTGCCAGTGAAAATACTTCACGGATTTCCAAATTTTGTGTTCTGCAGTAAGGGTCTCTAACAGGTGGTTTTTGCCCACATAAGTTATGCGATGCTAGACCTGTGTGTTCAGGCTTATATGATCTTTGAATTCCAACTGGCTCAATTTTACAAGGTCGGTGGCACACAGATGGCTTTTGAGGTACCGTCATCTCAGAGGCTTGCATTGAAGAGCTTCCATAGTTTTTCTTTGTGTGATTACATACAGAATTTCCAGCATTTAGCACACTTGTCTGTCTTGACAAAATAATTGTTTTTTCACCTAAGAGTAAAGAGGCATTTTTACAGTGTGCTACTTGTCTTTGAACAGGAATGTGCAACTGAAACTCAGTATCATTTTTACTGGCTGTTTTCTGAATAGGGATTTTATGTGTTTCTGTAATTTGTGTATTTGAATGCTTGGTTGTGTCTTGTCTACTTGATGAACTGGCTGGACTGTATATACCAGTTATGATGACATCATTATTGGGCGATGTCCAAGAAGACTGTTGACTTGAGGGTGAAGCAATATTAACCACATTTCTGACTGTAATGTCTGGAGCTGCAAAAGAAGTACCAGAAATAGTTCCTGTTGTTGTTGCTCCTGATTCAGAATTCTTACTACTCATTTTTCTTCTCTTATTGCCAACCCACGTCTGGAAGGATAAAAAAAAATATTATGGAAAAGTTCTTAATAAAAAAACCAAGAAAATCAATTTCTATGTGATAAATTATATTCTCATTTCTCATAAAATAAAGGCTTACACAAATTTAAGAGAAAAAATATACAGTAAAAGAAAAGCAAAATATAAGGTCAGAGACCATCAAGAATCAGCACATAATAAATATCTAGAAACTTTGATGTGAATTGTTTGTGAAAGTTGCTCTGTTGTGTCTGACTCTGCAATCCCATAGACTATACAGTCCATGGAATTCTCCAGGCCAGAATACTGGAGTGGGTAGCCTTTCCCTTCTCCAGGGGATCTTCCCAACCTAGGGATTGAGCCCAGGTGTTCTGCATTGCAAGTGGCTTCTTCACCAGCTGAGCCACAAGGGAAGCCCAAGAATACTAGAGTGGGCAGTGTATCCCTTCTCCAGTGGATCTTCCCAACCCAGGCATTGAACCAGGGTTTCCTGCACTGCAGGTAGATTCTTTATCAACTGAGCTATTAGGGAAGCCCCAGAAACTGATAGAATAATATTATTGTTCTTCTCCTCAAAATCCAGGCAGTTTATGTGTAGCAAGAAATTCCATTCTATGAATATATCATAACTTGGTTAATTTAATATTGCTAGGAATTTAGATTACTTCTAGAAATATTCACTATTATAAGCCATATTGAAATACACCATTGTACATGCATCGTTGTTCTATTGGTCCATTAAAATGCCATCTTAGAAGGAAAATCTCTTGACTTTTTGACATTTTCAAATTACCCTCCAATGTATAAAAATACTGGTTTCCCCACACCTCAACAACACTTTGCATTATCTTTTTGTAATATCTATTAGCCCAGGAATTAAGAAAAGATATATAATTGCTGTTTAGATCTTAGTTTCTATGGTTACTTTCACTGAGTTGCTTACACATTACCTATGCTGATTACAAAAAAAACCTAATTTTTATATTGGGGTGTTTGTCATTTTTAATTGATTTATAAGAGCAATTTTCTACTAGAGTTGGCAGCACTTTGTCACAAGTTGTAAAAGCTTTTCCAGTTTGTCATTAATTTGTGGCAGCTATTTTATTCCTTATGCTTTTATCTACTTACTGAATTTTATACACTGAATATTTTTGTTTTCTTTTAGCTTTTCTTTCTTTTTTGGCCACCTTATTTATTTTTCAATTGAGGATAATTGCATTACACAATTTTATTGTTTTCTGTCAAATATCAACAAGAATCAGCCATAGGTATAAACAAAAAAATCAATAAAAATAATACCAGTGGTTGGCAATTAGGATTTGATTACAAAATATGTACTTTTATATAAGTATTATAACAATCTTATTACATGATTCAGTATTACTACACTGAATCATGATTCCTCTTAAAATGTACAATAAATATTATGCTCCATAAAACAATCAGTAAAATTTATATTTCTTTTAAAACTCATATCATCTTATAAACTACTAAAACACATTAATCTATTTAAGACCTTCAAAAATAAATAAGTGAAAACATTAAATGACCTAGCCTTGCACAAACATGGTGCTAGGCATATTTGGTTAATTTAATGGGATGTACTTTTGAAGACTGAACAACTCATCCAATTGTCAATGTATATTTATATTGTATACACATCAGATGTTGTAAAACTAAAACCTAACACTGAATTCCCATTATGTGTTACATATAAGCTACTTTGCTAAGTATAATTTTTCTAATTTTATAAATGAAGAAACTGAGATTCAGAAATATTAAGTAGCTTGTAGAAAGATCTCCTGATCAGTTACTGGCAGAGCAAGGAATCAAAATCAATTTAATTTTGAACTCAACGAGCATTATCCTTTCACTATGGTGAGAAACTCCTGAAATGGAGTTGGCCATTTCTGTGGGTCATTTTAATTTTATAATTAGTTCTCATCTAATAAAATGTTCCAGAAACAGAGATGCTTGCTCCATGAGGCTGTGGGAATTTAAAACTCACAGATATGTAGTTTACTAAAGAGTGGAAGTGAGGATTACATGCAGAGAGACAAATGAATATAAATGTCACAAGAGAAGGAGGTAGGGGAAATATTAAAAGATTTTAAAATATATAGTCAAGAGTAATATTTAAAAAGAAATGTTTGTGAATAAGTATAATTTCAATTTATGGTTCAAAAAGGTGAATATTACAAATACTCAAAATAAGTCACTGTGTTATGACTTTTCAAATAAAAAGAATATGCACAAGAAGCATGATGCTTTGTAATTTTAAAATTTAAAAAGTTTCAATGGGAAAGCATAGTGAATTGATAAAATTTGAGCTCAAGATCTCCTACATCTGGAGGGCAGCTCTGGGCAAGATCCCTAAGAAAACAAATAATCTATCATTTCCCCATCATAGTATCTATCTTAACACAAGAATTTTAAAAGTGATATTATTACATGGCAAATTTATGGCTTACTCTAATAGCTTTATAGTTCACATATGTAATTACTTAAATAGTTTACTAGATATTTATATCATGTACCCATGAAAAGCAAAATGCAATAGAATATCAAATGAAAATGAAACTCAGCTATCTAACAATCTCACTTGTTCAAAATACAGCCAATATAGATGGCACAGGATCCATTTACTGAAAGGAAAATCCTTGATCTTAAAACACTTAATCTTATTTTACACATAATTTTACCAAACCTGGTATCCTAATCGATAGTAAATTAGAAATAACAAAACAAGAGGAGGATTGGTAGTAGTGATTGCTGTTGGAAGCACCTTGATAGCATTAAAACTAAGAATTTTCATTAAATATTACTTGCTAAAAAGAAGAAAGAAAAATCATAAGAGAATTGATGTGAGAAATTGTTATATGTCTGGAGTTCTTTAGTGAAGCAGAAAATCACCTCATATACCTTACCATGTTATAAACATTATTATTTTATAGCACAGTATAGTAATTGATTTTCACAGTAAAACTCTGAGTCAAAAAGTAAAGATTCAGTTATTTTCAACTGTCTCTATTCAGATAAAGTAGGAAAGTATATAGTTAGGAAATACTTTATATTAAAATGTTGAAAATAAAGAGATTTCATTACCCAAGTGTTCCCAATAACTGAATTAAATCTTACTAAAAGACATTCAGCTACAGGATCCAAAATTGACAAATGCATATAGACTATAAATGATTCTCATTCCAAAAGTTTCATTGGTGAGAAGGAAAAAATGGTTCAATCAAAACTGATATCATGAGCATTTGGGGTTTGGAACTAATAAAGTGATACTACATAGAAAAAAGAAAGGTAATGAACTTGGGTAAGCTATCCTTGGTGTCCATAAAATTATTTTTCAGTCAACTTTTCAGAAATTCAATGTCCCCAAACTTTTCCTTTTTCTCTACTTACTTCTTTGCTTTCCTGTTCTTTTACCCCACAATATATATCTATATATATAGATATATAGATATGCTGTGCTTAGTCACTCAGCCATGTCTGACTCTTTGTGACCCCCATGAACTGTAGCCCACCAGGCTCTTCTGTCCATGGGATTCTCCAGGCAAGAATACTGGAGTG
>ML663483.1:2032502-2053706 GCA_007570785.1 Antilocapra americana | reverse complement strand
ATATATATATATATATGCTGCTCCTGCTGCTGCTGTGGCATCACTTCAGTCGTGTCTGACTCTGTTCGACCCTATAGACAGCAGCCCACCAGGCTCCCCTCTCCCTGGGATTCTCCAGGTAAGAATACTGGAATGGGTTGCCATTTCCTTCTCCAATGCATGAAAGTAAAGAGTGAAAGTGAAGTCGCTCAGTTGTGTCTGACTCCTAGCTTCCCCATGGACTGCAGCCTACAAGGCTCCTCCATCCATGGGATTTTCCAGGCAAGAGTACTGGAGTGGGTTGCCATTGCCTTCTACACACACACACACACACACACACACACACACACACACACACACACATGTTTGAATCTTTTAAGTTTTTTACACATTGAAATCAAGTTCTTAGTACAGTGAGATTTCAGTTCTTTTGAGAAAAAGCACAGTAAATATTATATTAAAATAATAAGAGAAGATCTCTTTCAAGTAGAACATGTAGACCTAGCAAAATATCAGAGGCAGGGGATGTTGTGGAATAGTGAGTCTATAAACAACTCACTTCTCCTTTGGCTAAAAAGCCACAGAAATTGTGCTGACATTTAGATTAGGAAGACAGAATTTCTGTAGAATTTACACTCTTCTAGAACAGACAGAATATATCCATTTTATACCATTCCATATAACTTACACAATATTTTACTTGCAAACTTGCATTCTAGAAAGTTCCTTTCCTTCATTTCCATTATTTATTATAGATTTCACACCATTTGGAGCATAAATATAAACCTTAGTATTTCAACTTTCTCAATATTCAAGTACAGTCAAATAAGTCATTAGCAGGAAGACTGCAATAGAAAATTGGAAATATGAAAGGTCACAGTCCACAAAGTAGCTGCCTAAGAAGACTTTTCACTTTAAAATAATGATAAACTAAGGGATAAGAAAAGAAAGAAGTTACTGCAAGAAAAAAAAGGAGTTTTTCCTTATAAAATAGAAATCTCAACAAATTGAAATATTACACATTTTAAAATTTTCCAAAGGCAATTAGTTTTTTTTTCTCAAATTTACCAAAAGGATTGCAAATAGGTAATTTAGAGCTGTCAGTAGGAGACATTTCTAGTTCTGATAAAAATCTGAGTATGATCTCAGCACAGATATCCTGGATGTCCCCTCACCACTAGAATTGGTGACATAATTTCTTATTTGAAAGTAAATATATCCTTCAGTCAAAAAAATAGATTTTCCAAAGAATTCTTACCAAGATATTTTATCTTTGGGAGCCTTTTAATGTTATTTCAACAGAAAAATAAATTTAGAGTCCATTCTGTTACCAAATTAGCCTAATGAATGACAAAGTTGGGGAAGTTGCTAATCTTTGAATCCCTAAGTTTTCAAACCAGCAGGATTTATAGCATTTTCAGACAATCATAAAAGGACCTATATTCTCACTATGAAATCTCTGACTATTTGTTACATTTATCCCTTGCCTCCCTTCTGTTACCTTCTTACTGCCTTTCCCAAATGTGTAGCAGCTCTGATTTTTAATAGCTGAATAACTATGATTGTAAAAAAAAAAGGAAAATTTTTTTCCTTAGGGATTTCCTGTCCCTTACCTTATAACCCATTAAAATGCATACATTTTACTTAGAAGGAGATGTGGCATTTATAAAAGGCTACATTTTCCTAAAAAGACAAAACTACTAAAGTCATAAGTGCCTGATGAAAAAATTTAAACGCATCAAGAAAATATGTGAAGTCCCTTGGTAAATACATGTTTTACTGATATCAACTTGAGGGTTATATATATATATTAATTCTAGGTATAAAGAAAGCATGAGATCAACAACTAATCCTAAGGGTACCTATTAGTTCAAAGGACTGGGATTTTTTTAAAGATATATTTAAAATGAAAAATTTTAGTGCTTTCAAGCTACTTGTAGAAAAAATACATACTAAATAATGGTCTTTATTAAAAATAGTAATTTTACACAAGGGAAATTAAGCTGTTTATAAAGTTAGTGACTTCATATCCTGATAGTTTTTCTCATATTAAGCAATTATTACTTGCAGTAAAAATTATTAAATTCAAGAGTTTAAGACCTGAATACTTACCCTGACTACACTGAAGTCCAGCTTAGTCTCCTGTGCACACTGTAATATGAGCTGAAAGCAATTTTTACTTTGATTTGTCATTCCATTTTCATAATAACGTTGTAAAATCCTTTGTTGCTCTACAGTAAATACAGAACGTAGATTCATCTAAAAATAAAAGAAGATACTCTGAAAATTGGAAAAAAAAAGGGTATGTGTAGAATTTGCATGTTTTTATTTTTTAAAATAACTTCAGTGCTTTCAAGCTGTGAGATTTTTTTAAAGTGAAATCTTTTCAGTAATGGGCAATAATTTGTGTGCCAAAGGGAGACAAGTACTCACTGAAAATTATGCATAATGTGAACACTTATTGAATTTGTTCAGAAAAAATATCAACTTTAAATATAAAAAAGAAGAAAGCCCTTATCTGGATAGTGTCAGTACATAAGGATGAAAGAGTTCTTTCACCAAAACAAGTATTTATGGCTAGTAAAGCCAGAGATAGGTAGCCATACATGGTCAGTTATCAACAGGGAAACTCACTGTTCTTTGTCAAGCAAAGCATATGGCATGTGTCTTACAGATAACAGCTGTGCTCTGGAACAGAAAGGTGCTTTTTTTTTCTTTTTCTGCGATAAAGGGGTCCATTTTATACAGAAGTCAAAATCTCTCTTTAAAGCTTAAAAATAACCAGGAAGGTTTAGTGACTATGAAAATGTGTTTGCTTTAAGCAATACTAAATAAAATAATTATTTTTAACAGCTACAGTATATAAATCCGAATTAAAAATCATGTACATTTTCCTAAAAATAAACCATGTACTTGTAACTGACATCATAATTAGGCAAGATAATTTTTTAAAAAACACAGTACTCTTCCTGTTAATAAGCAAGATGTTTAATATTAAGGGAACAACTTTGTGAATCTCACAAATAAGAGGCAAGCCAAGCTCTTCATAAAGGAGATGAATTCTGGTAGTACATTTTATAAAGAAGAACACGTAATTAGATAAAGGCAATTTCAGGTTCCTTTTAAAAGTTGTCACACCAAAACTGTTATTCATAAAAGCTGACAGAAAGAAAACCTTTTTTCCAAGGAACGATTCCTTTCAAAATTAGGAAAACAGCAGCAACAAAAACAAACCAAACAGAAATCATTCTAATACGCTGGGTATGCAAACAACTAAGTACACTAATGTGGAAAATAACTTCCCTTTTAAAAATAAGCTGAACAATAAAGAATTTTCATGAAGAAATTAAAGATAGTCATATAGATATCCAGTGTAATCTGTACACATGGCTTTTTTTCTTGACCATACAAATGTCTTCCTATATAATGTTAAGAGATTTGATGAGAGAAATTCAAATGTAGAAGACGGCAGGAACATTCTGATTCTGTAGGTCTTGGGTGGAGCCAGAGAGTCAGCAATATTCTAAGAAGTTTCCAAGTGATGCCCATGCTACTAGTCCATGGAACACACCTTGAATAGCAAGGATTTAATAGACACAGAAGCACCAAACCCTACCAGAAAAGCAAACTGGCTCCAATGACAATGAACACTGAGTTCTCTCTACATTAAGCACTACTAGTTGGAAAAAGAAAAAAAAAACTCAAACTGATCTTTAGCATCTAAGAATTCACTGCTGATAAGAGTGTAAAATGCTTGACTGATTATTTTCATAACACATGCATATTATAAATTTAATAACTTCATGTTGTCTTAGAATAGTGAGGATGAGTGAGAGCTGAACATTCTCTACCTAATGTAATACTGCACATTAATGTAGAATATATTTCTTCTACCACATTTTACAGTTACTTAGATCTCTTCCAATTATTTCTCTGTTGAGGGGATTTCAACACAACAAACAATTGGTTTATGAATGGGAAAGCTACTCAGAGAATGAGTCTCAGATAATTACTCTTCTAATTGGCATAGCTATTTCATCCATTTCATACTGTAGAGGAAGGGAAATATATTCCCAACTGAATGCAGAATTCCAGAGAATAGCAAGGAGAGATTAGACAGCCTTCTTAAGTGAACAATGCAAGACAGAGAAGAATACAATAAAATAGGAAAGATCTCTTCAAGAAAACCAGAGATACCAAGGAAACATTTTATGCAAAGATAGGCACAATAAGGGACAAAAGCATCAAGGACCTAACGGAAACAGAAGAGATTAAGAAAAGGTGGCAAGAGCACACAGAAGAATTGTACAAAAAAAGATCTGCATGACCTAGATAACTTACCAAGAGCCAGACATGCTGGAGTGTGAAGTCAGGGGGTACTTAGGAACCTTTACTACAAATAAAGCCAGTGGAGGTGATGGAATTCCAGCTGAGCTATTTCAAATCCCAAAAGATGATGTTGTTATAGTGCTGCACTCATTGTGCCAGCAAATTTGGAAAACTTGTAGTGGCCATAGGCCTGGAAAAGGTCAGTTTTCATTTCAATCCCAAAGAAAGGCAATGCCAAAAAATATCCAAATTACCATATAATTGCACTAATTTCACATGTGAGCAAGGTAATGGTCAAAATCCTTCAAGCTAAGTTTCAGCAGTACGTGAACCGAGAACTTCCAGATGTACATGCTGTATTTAGAAAAGGCAGAGGAACCATAGATCAAATTGCCAACATACACTGGATCATAGAAAAAGCAAGGGAATTCCAACAAAAAAAATCTACTTCTGCTTCATTGACTACACTAGAGTCTTTGACTGTGTGGATCACAACAAACTGCAGAGTATTCTTAATGAGATGGGAATACCAAACCACATTACCTGCCTCCTTGAGAAACCTGTATGCAGGTCAAGAAGCAACAATTAGAACTGGACGTTAAAAAATGAACTGGTTCAAAATTGGGAAAGAAGTACATTAAGGGTGTATATTGTCACCCTGCTTATTTAACTGATGTGCAGGGTTCATCATGCAAAATGCGAGGCTGGATAAAGAACAAGCTGGAATTGAGATAGTTGGGAGAAATAGCAACAACCTCAGATATGCAGATGATACCACTTTAATGGCAGAAAGTGATGAAGAACTAAAAAGCCTCTTGATGAAGGTGAAAGAGAAGAGTGAAAAAGCTGGTTTAAAACTCAACATTCAATAAACAAAGATCATGGGACCTGGCCCCATCACTTCTTTGCAAATAGATGGGAAAAATGTGGAAACAGTGTCAGATTTAATTTTCTTGGGCTCCAAAATCAATGCGGATGGTGACTGCAACCACAGAATTAAAAGACACTTGCTTCTTAGAAAAATAACTATGACAAATCTTGACACTGTATCAAAAATCAGAGACATCACTTTGCCAACAAAGGTCTGTATATCAAAGCTATGATTTTTCCAGTAGTCATGTATGGATGTGAGAGTTAGACTACAAAGAAGGTTGAGTACCAAAGAGTTAATGCTTTTGAACTGGGGTGCTGTATAAGACTCTTGAGAGTCCCTTGGACAACAAGGAGATCATACCAGTCATTCCTAAAGGAAATCAATCCTGAACATGCATTGGAAGAAGTGGTGCTGAAGCTGAAGTTCCAATATTTTGGCCACCTGTTGTGAAGAGCTGACTCATTGAAAAATACCCTGCTGCTGGGAAAGATTGAGGGCAAGAGGAGAAGGGAGCGACAGAGGATGAGATGGTTAGATGGTATCACTGACTCAATGGACATGAGTTTAAGCAAACTCCCCGAGATAGTGAAGGACAGGGAAGTTTGGTGTGTTGCAGTCCATGCGATTGCAAAGAGTCCATCATGACTTAGCGACTAAACAACAAATTTCATCCATAAAAGACACAATAGGTAGACCAAGCTAACCAAATAAGAAAGTATAATATATAAAGCAATGTATTATTGTAGGAGAAAACACCTCAATCTGTCCTTTCACAAAACTCAGTGAAGAAATATTTTCACCACTGCTTGGTACTTGACAGTAGGAAAAATAATGTATGGGTCTATATGCCTTCTGCCATTGAAGCCACTGGAGCCAAAACAAGGATCCCTTCTCCTAAAACTTGGCCTAGCTGTTAAAAAAGTTTTATTTCCACTGAGAGAGAAAGTAATATGTCACAGGCATTACAGAATCATAAAGAGAGATAAGTCTGGAGAAATTTTACACACACACAATGTTTAAAAACAATAAATGAAGATCGGCCTCTCTCTAGCCCTCCAATCTAGAACCTAGTACTTAAGAGTGAAGCCTCTAGAATGACGCTTGCTTTGAAATACTGGCTCTGCCACTTACTGCTTTTATGATTTGGGGCAAGCACAATACACAAATGCTTGTCTACTTGAGAAAAGTGCCTACACAGGGCATGTAAGTTACATGTGTACATGGCTGTTTTAAGAACCTTAAAGTAAATTTCCCCCAATTCCAAGGGAAGAGAAGCTAAGAAAATATTTTCCTCAATTTTGCCTCTCTAAAAAATAACACATTGAAACATGTAAATTATCACATGTGAAATCAATCACCAGCCCAGGTTTGATGCTAGATACAGGGTGATCCGGGCTGGTGCACCGGGATGACCCAGAGAGATGGAATCAGGAGGGAGGTGGGAGGGGGGTTCTGGAAGGGGAACACATGTATACCCATGGTGGATTCATGTCAATGTATGGCAAAACCAACACGATAATGTAAAGAAAATTTAAAAAAAAAAAGAACAGAAAAAAATAACACATTGAAAGATTCTAAGGATCAACCCAATTGGAGATAAATCCCATGAAAAATGATAGGAGATTAAGAAGGTAAGACACCTGCTGTTGTAGATTTCTTTACAGATGTCAAATGTAAATTATAGCATCTGATTATCACAAAATAGCTTTTGACTAACACAGTATAATGTTAATTGGTCAGCTGCCATGTACCTGGATCTCTGGTTAATCCAGGCAATTTAGCAACTTGTTGGCACAAAAATGATTCCATTGGCATAGACAGGTTTCAGTTTAATGTCTTGAAATTTTATGCAGGCCAGGAAGGTCCCAGTTGTCAGTGACAGTTTCTGAATATACTAACCTCTCCAGTTCCCTTTGTATGCATAACATCTCTCTCTAGAATTTTAACAGTTTACTTCCAAATCACAATGCTAGATATAGTGTATTCAGACACCACTAGTTTCATGTTTATCAGACTCTACAGTAAAATCAAAATCAACAATTCAAATATTTTTATCCTGTTGGGGATTACAAAAAATACATAAAAAATACTACAAAAATTCCTTCTGGAAGTACAATTTTCAAAGCAGAATTAATTAAATATTTTTTAAAATATTCATAGTTTACTTGACAATGGTTTTCAAGTTAATAAGTTATAATAATAATACCCTTTGGACTGCTTTCATTCATGTTCCTCAACCTCAAACTTTGATATGATATTGGGATGGTGCCTCAAAGTGAAGCAGCAAAGTAAAATCTATAGAAAGCCTCTGTATTAAACCACAATCACTTTCATTCAGATATGATTGAGGTCCATGAAACAATGCAGTTTGAAGCCCAAGGAGTAGGAAAGTGACCCTTAAATGTTATAAAATAGCAATTACGGAAACCATCACAATGATTAGTTCTGATTCAAGATGAAAACTATCAGTGACAGTCAATGTAAAGCAGCAAATGCAAGACATCTTGCAATAAAAAGAGTGAATAATTGGTATATTTAAAAGAAATTCATAAATCAATACTATCAAAGAGAAAAAACAGAAATAGGAAAATGTCTTAGTATTTTTTTCAAACTGAGAAAATTACAGACAAAACCATTTCTGGGATAATGTTCCTTTGGTCTTGTTTATGAGGACAAAATATATTCACAGGCCATCCAATATATAGAAATGTCTGTATTGCATTTTCTTTGACTCATATTCAGGTTTATTCAGTCACTGGAGGGTCCCTTGCTTGACCAATGATGAATAAGTTCCCACATATACAGTTCTTTATAACTATGTTACTTCATTTCCCAAGAAATTGGAAAACAAAGACCATATAGCAATAGATATTTCAAATAGTCATCCAAGTGCTTTGGATAAAGAAATACATGGTAGATGGCATGGTACCAACTCTTAAGAACAGATTTAAAATCCAATTGAGGAATCCAGTCTAATATGCATACACACAAAATTAAAGCAGGCTGTAAGAAAAGTGGCAAATGTAAGAACTGACCCAGGAGTTCTAGAAAAGGTGAGCTTAATAAGAGTTGGATTATACTTAGGAGGTACTTATGAAAGGTGTAACTTAAGTTGAGCTTTCAAAGTGGGTAGGATTTGATTAGACAAAGAGAGAGCATCCTAGGTGAAGGGAGTGGTAGTGGTATAAGGAACAAAGTTCTGTAGGTAGATTGTCAGGGGTCATTAGGGAGAGTTGTGCAATGAGAAATAATGTTCCTGTGGTACAATTAACTAAAATTAGGAAGCTCTTTGCAATCCAAGTACAACTGGGCTTTGAACAATAGAAAATAAGGAACCAATAATATTTTGGTTAAAGAAAAATGATTTATTGAAGAAAGTGCTTAAGCCATTAGCCTGTCAGGATGAATTAGCAGACTGGATAGCAGGCTCCTGCAATGACTGGATGGATAGTGATGAGAGTTTAGACTGCAAAATAAGGGGGAAGTGGTAGAAGAGGCTTTCAAAGGAAAACTCACCAGGACTTGATAACCCCTTAACTATGAGAAATGGGGGAAAATCCAGATTTCTTTGTAAAATAGTTAGGAGTTCATGATCAGACCGTGGAGCAAATATTAACACTACTATAAAATTTAAACACCAAGGACAGAACAAGAACAGATAGGCAAGATTGTTCCTCATGTTTGCTAAGTAATATAGTCCCTCCCAATGAAGAGAAGTTGGATAGAGGTCTCTCAAAATAGGATGTGACCTTGGTTCAAACAGAGGCACAGAGGAAGAAGGGGAAAGGACTTAGCACCAAGCCTGAAACAGAGACCAAAGCTTTACAAGAGACTTTTTCAAGAAGGAAAAAAGAGACAGGTAAGGAATTTTTTTTTACTCTTTGAGTCTCTCCAAACAGTTTAAGTATCAAACATCACTGAGTGGCACACCTAATCAGAGTTCCTTGAAGACTAAAAGTTGGATTCACTTGAATAATTAGTGTTTTCTTTTCTCCAAATGGTTTATCATCTCAGTAATTTCTATTCCAAACTCCTCTCTGAGTACTTTCCATTATTCTAAATCCGATAAGTGAAGGTTAGGAATTTGCCTTCCTAAAATTCTCAGGCCCAGTTGGGACTGGATATGCTCTTTCAAAGTAACTGGTAGATTCTTTCCATCAATTAGCGCTTGAAACATTACAAGGCCAACTTACCAACCCTTCCCAAATTCTGCTCAGACAGACCTCAGCCCCACCCCCTCCAGATAAACAAAAAAACGCATGCGCAAATTCTAAGCCTATTCTCCTAACCAGGAACTCCTCATCCACCCACACCCCGGCTCCCGCCCCACAAAGGTTGTTATTGCGCAGGCGCAGCACCTTCTGCACGTTTGAGTAGGGCTGTGCGAAATCTACAGTCCAGTGAAATCTAGAAGTGATAGAATTCACCTCTTTCCTTTCTTCCGAGACAGAGGCGCCACTTCCTCTTACTCTGGGGCCAGAAGCGCGTCCCAAACGTCACCCTCTCTCGGAGCAAGATCCTTCGCTCTCTGCCAGTGTCTACTGTATCCCTATCATCAGCTCGTTTTTAACCTCATGCTGCCTATAGGCTTCACTCGGAGAGTAGAAGCAGTTGGTTCCCCAAAAGCTGCACCAGTCTGTTGGCAGCCTTTTTAGGCCGCTGAACCTCCGTGCCTGGCACTGGGCAGGGCATTAGCTCGGCGCCTTGTTCGCCCTCCTTCACCTTTCACACCCACCCATGCAGGGTGCTTACCTCGGGCGTGGTGCGGTCACAGGAAGGAAAGAAGATTCCCAGATCAAGGCAGTTCTGGGGCAGGCGTATTCAGCGAGATTTTTCCTGGGTCTTCCCTGCCTCCTCAGACAATGAAATCAGCGTGTCCGATCATCAATTCTCATCATGATCGTGACGTCACAAAAGACAGCGGCCAATGGGAGCCCGAGATCAGCTCCGGACAGTCCCTGGCCTCAGCCCAGAACCCAAGAGTGGGTAGGGGGGAGGAGAGATAGCTGCCTGCAATGGGATTGCCTTTCCCCCGCACATATCATCTACATCCGAAGCCAGGTCTCTCAGTACCTCTCGCTTCCTGAGTAGAAGTGAACGCCCAGCATCCCTGTGACTATAATAGTTATATGCCAGCCATTTGAGCAGGTCCTGCCTGGTCTTCCAAGTTGAGATTCGTTTGCAGCAGAATTGTTGCACGCTGCCAAAATCAAGTGATCACATACAGAAATATATATATATTTTGTGGTCAGTGTTCAATTGACAAATGTATTGAACATTCAGACAAATGTTACTGAAATCAAGGTGTCCATTGAGCCTTTAGAGTTTGGGTATTGTTAAAACAAGCCTAAGAGTGAGTGTATTGTTTAATGTCTCCAGTTGATTCTGGCAACTGAAGAAATTAAAATTATCATTTCTGTTCACCTAATCTTAATATCTGTTCCCTTGGATTATTGAGTAATCACCCTTATACCATAACGGGAAAAAAAACCCTCAAGCTATATGTTACATTAGTTAACACACTTGATACACTCCCAAAATATGCTGAGAGATATTGCAACTAGAGATACAGAATTCATTGATCTTCTGACATTATAGAACTTACCATTCATAGATACAATATGACTAGCATACATTAAGCTTTCACAACAATACAATAAAGTACATGACCATGTGTTCAGTCATAAAGGACAGACAAGTGTTACATCATTTAATGACTGAAAACATCAGTGAGGTGAGGATAGTTGTGAAAGCATTCTGTGTTGTATTGAAAAGGGAGCTGATTGTTGAATGGCAGATAAGAAAGGATAGAAAACGTTGTCTTAAAGGGGAAGAAATAGGCAAAAGTAGGAAAATATATATATACAGGAGGTCCATGATAAAATCAACCTAACAAACAGAGGGCATATTTTGGGAACCAGTGGGAGATAAGGTAGATTGATACTAAAGCCTTTGAATGTAGGCAGAGAATTTTGATCTTATTAAAAGCTACCAAGGGTCTGAGCACAAGGTACCTCAAACTTTTACAGCCAATCTATAGAGAAGTTTAAGTGTTTTCTTAAAACAAAAGTCAGATCATGACCAGCTCCAGATTATCCAATGGCTTCCATTCACATATACTACAAAATACAAATTAACCCCAAGGTCTTAAATGATCTGGCTTTTCCCATCTCTGGCCTCCTTTCCTGCCATTGTACCACAAACTCATTTACCAGCCACACAGCCTTTTCTCCATTTCTCAAACAAACTAAGCTCCTGACCTCATCAGGGCCCTTGTACTGTTGTTCCCCCTGATCTTTTAAGGACTTAGTCCTTTACTTGATTCACATCTCTGCCCAAATGTATCCTCTTTAAAATGTATTAATTATATGCAACTTCTTTAAACATAATTTCTTTAAAATTTAGAGAGGTTACACATAAACATATTTCAAATTGTTATATTTTCCACACTCCTTATACCTACCTATCCCCCTTCCCTTTAAATTTTTCCTTATAGCACTTATTGCTGACATAGTCTATATATTTTAGTTATTGCAAATACAGGCTTCACAATGGTAAGCTTCTTTGTCTGTTTTATTATTATATCCCTGGCATCTAGAAGAGTCTTGGACACAAAGTAGACAAATCAGTAACCAGCTTTTGAAAGAATGACTGAAAGATTTTTCAAGTGATTTGTCAGTCATCAATTTGCTGTTTGAATCAGATTGGGGGCAGGCTGTTGTGACAGAGATCAGTGAGATAGTTGTAGTGGTAGTCCAGATTCTGGATGTCTTGAGTCTAGATCAGGATGTTAAGAGCATAAATGAAGAGAAATAGTTGAAGTTGAGATATTTCAAAGAAGGAATAATAAGAGTGAAAGTGGAGAATTTAAAGATGAGCTACCTATGATGAGCTAACATATTCATTAAGAACCTACTGCATACCTTGAACTGAAGTGATTTGAGAGAAAAGTGAAAAATTTATAAACAAGAGTACAGAAAAAGGTAATTTTTTGTAGTTCATCATTCTTCTTTTCCCCTCACACTTCATAACCAAGACATCAGTAAATTCTGTATGCTGTACCTTCAAAATATGCTCTAAATATGAGCACTCTTTACTTCCTCTTTTCCTGCTATACCTAATACACTATCACTTCTAGCTTGAATAGATACAATACAAAAGCATCTCACATAATTTCCTATAATCTTCTATTGTCCTTTAATACTTTGTCTTAACATCAGTTAAAACATTCTTTACAAAGTTGAATCAGATCAGATCATTTCCCTGTTTAAAACCTTCCAAATGTTTCCCATTAGAGTAAAAATAAAATTTCAAATCATTGTTACTACTTAACTGTCACCACTTTCTTCTGCCTTAGTTCCCTATTTGTAACTAAGCCTTTGCCTGCATCATACCTCTTTCTGGGAAGCCTGTTCCATCTTTATATATGTTACATTTATGCTTTCTTGGAAAACTCTTTCCTCATATCTCCACATAGCACATTTCTTCACCCAGATTGTCTGCTAAAATTTGCCTCCTCAGATGTATCTTAAGGGACCAACATACTTAAAATAATATCCCCAAACCAGTCTCTCTCCTCTATCCTCCTGTTGTGCTTTATTTATTTTTTAGCATCACAATAAGAAATCACATGCTTTTTCTGCTCTTCCCCAAGGGGGTAGGGATTTTATCTCTTTTATTTACTGTTATAGTCCCAGTACCTAGAATGACACCTGACTTTTAGGAGGCATTCAATGAGCCTTTTTGAATGAACGGATATAAGAAAGTATAGATTGTGTGATGCAATCTAGGCTAAAGTAATAAACATTCAGAAATCAGAGATGTTTCTAGTATCATGACTTATGCATTTGTACCTACTCTGTTCACAATATATTAATTAAATGTTTATTGAATTTATATGTGAAAGCAATTTAAGAGGAATATTTAAAGCATGTATATTAACCAAAATTTCAAAGATCTCAAAAGACTCACTCAACATACAAATGGAACAAGATCAAGTTTGACAGGGATCAACAGAAAGTATTTCACTTATGTTTGTGAAAATTAGTTAAAGAAGTAAATGATGGGCAATAAATACTTAAGGTTGGAAATGCTTTATTTCAAAATTTTATAAATTCAATATTTTCTAGTATACCATAGATCTTAAGCAAGATAATTGAGGCAGACTTCATTATAAAAAAACATATAAAGCAAGAAATGTACTAAGATATCTTGTACCTTGATCAGACCACATTTACTCTGTTCAGTTGATTGCTTCGTATTGTAAAGGAAATATTTACAGATGGCTGCTTCTAGATAAGATAAATCAAGAATGACGAGCCCCTAAAAAAATATGATATGAGGCAAAGCTCCAGAAGTTGAGGTTGCTTAATTTAAAGAGAGCAAGATCTGGAAAGAACATATTTTCAAATATTTGAAAGACAGATAGATACTAATAGACAGAATGCCTGAAGAACTATGAATGGAGGTTTGTGACATTGTAGAGAAGGCAGTGATCAAGACCATTCCCAAGAAAAAGAAATTCAAAAAGGCAAAATGGTTGTCTGAGGAGGCCTTACAAACAGTTGACGCAAGAAGAGAAGTTAAAGGCAAAGGAGAAAAGGAAAAATATACCCATCTGAATGCAGAATTCCAAAGAATAGCAAGGATAGATAACAAAGCCTTCCTCAGCGATTAATGCAAAGAAATAGAGGATAACAATAGAATGGGAGTCTCTTCAAGAAACGTAGAGGTACCAAGGGAACATTTCATGCAAAGGTGGGCTCAATAAAGGACAGAAATGGTATGGGCCTAACAGAAGCAGAAGATATTAAGAACAGGTGGCAAGAATACACAGAAGAATTATACAAAAAAGATCTGCATGACCCAGACAACCACAATGGTGTGATCACTCACCTAGAACCAAACATCCTGGAATGTGAAGTCAAGTGGGCCTTAGGAAGCATCACTATGAACAAAGCTAGTGGAGGTGATAGAATTCCAGTTGAGCTATTTCAAATCCTAAAATATGATGCTGCGAAAGTGCTGCACTCAATATGTCAGCAAATTTGGAATACTCAGCAGTGGCCACAGGACTGGAAATGGTCAGTTTTCATTCCAACCCCAAAGAAAGGCAATGCCAAACAATTTTAAACTACCACACAATTGCACTCATCTCACACACTAGCAAAGTAATGCTCAAATTTCTCCAAGCTAGGTTTCAACAGTAGGTGAACCGAGAACTTTCAGATGTTCAAGTTGGATTTAGAAAACCCAGAGGAACCAAAGATCAAATTGCCAATATCTGTTGGATCATTGAAAAGCAAGAGAGTTCCAGAAAAAAACATGTACTTCTGCTTTATTGACTATGCCAAAGCCTTTGACTATGTGGATCACAAGAAACTGTGGGAAATTCTTTAAGAAATGGGAATAACAGACCACCTGACCTGCCTCCTGAGAAAACCGTATGCAGGTCAAGAAGCAACAGTTAGAACTGGACATGGAACAACAGACTGGTTCCAAATCGAGAAAGTAGTACGTCAAGGCTATATTTTGTCACCCTGCTTATTTAACTTATATGCAGAGTACATCATGCAAAATGCCAGGCTGGATGAAGCACAAGCTGGAATCAAGACTGCTGGTAAAAATATCAATAACCTCAGATACACAGATGACAACACCCTTATGACAGAAAGCAAAGAAGAACTTAAGAGCCTCCTGATGAAAGTGAAAGAGGAGAGTGAAAATGTTGGTTTAAAACTCAACATTCAGAAAACTAAGATCATGGCATCTGGTCCCATCACTTCATGGCAAATAGATGGGAAAATAATGGAAACAGTAAGAGACTTTATTTTCTTGGGCTCCAAGAAATGGTGACCGCAGCAATGAAATTAAAAGATGCTTGCTCCTTGGAAGGAAAGTTATGACGAACCTAGACAGCACATTACAAAGCAGAGACATTACTTTGCCAACAAATATCCATCTAGTCAAAGCTATGGTTTTTCCAGTGGTCATGTATGGATGTGAGAGTTGGACTGTGAAGAAAGTTGAGTGTGGAAGAATTGATGCTTTTGAACTGTGGTATTGGAGAAGACTCTTGAGAGTCCCTTGGACTGCAAGAAGATTGAATCAACCCATCCTAAAGGAAATCAGTCCTAAATATTCATTGGAAGGACTGATGTTGAAGCTGAAACTCCAATAGTTTGGCCACCTGATGCAAAGAACTGAATCATTAAAAAGACCCTGATGCTGGGAAAGATTGAAGGTGGGAGGAGAAGGGGATGACAGAGGATTAGATGGTTGAATGGCATAACTGACTCGATGTACATGAGTTTGTGCAAGCTCCAGAAGTTGGTGGGGGGCAGGAAAGCCTGGCGTGCTGCAGTCCATGGGGTCACAAAAAGTCGGATATGACTGAGTGACTGAACTTAAATGAACTGCACTGGGGAAAAATGTGACTTATTGTGTGGCCCTCCAGAATGCAAAACCAAGACCAAAAAAATAACTAACTGTAGGAGACAGGAAGAATAAATGACATGCAGGCCCCAGCAAGGGCCACAAAAGAAATTTATAATTCTTGATAAACTGGATGCTATGAGGCATGAGACTCTTGGAATAAGTCCAGAGGGAACAGTTCTTAATCTTGAAAACAAGATATGATCCTAAGGTCAGAAAATCTAAATCCTGGGGTTGGCGTCTCACAGTCACATTTTCTACATATCTGGTTGAAAATCTATAGCTAAGAATATTAGTCTTAGTTATGATTTGTTATTGGTTAGTTTCTTAATTACTGTTCTTTGGCCCTGAAGGCCACATGAGTTATAGTTTAACTCCCCACATATTCTTTCATTCACAGCTGAAAGTATAATAAAGCTGGCTTGGATTCAGTTTCAGCACCTTTACCTTGGAGCGGTGGTGGTCCCCTCATCCTCCCTTTTCTCTGAATTCTTGTGTCTTGTTTCTCATTCTCTTGCCCTATCGCGCTTTTGGAAACCCTGCTTGTCAAGCCAGTCTCGGCAACCAACAGGGAGATAATTTTCAGCTTAACATTCAAGCATTCAAAAATGATAGGGACTTCTTTGTAAAGTTAAAAGTTTCAATCATTGTGAATATTCTTGCATAATGAATATCAGTCAGTAATGAAGAATAATCTGTAATGAATGACTACTAAAGTTAATTCCAACATAGACTTTACTGACTTTTGGATCATGTCATATAGGAATTAAGAAAATACCTTAAAGGTAGATTTGGTCCTTTAGGATTTGGTTTAGTGGAATCAAATGGGAAGAAAGCTCTAGATTGGAATACCACTAATAAAAGGCAAATAATCTACTATTCTTCAATAGATAGCATCTTTTGACAGAAAAAGGCAAAATTCTGTAAAGCGATTATCCTTCAGTAAAGAACAAATTAATTAAAAACAACATTTTCTTGGTGCATTTTGGTCTGTATAGGGTTGCACACACCAAAGAAAATGCTTTTAACTTTCATTTTTCATGTTTCAACTTTTCTTACTAGTAAGCAATTCATCTGCCAATTTGTTTTACGGAAAGCAATCATTTATTGATACTTGTGAAACATGCCTGTTTAAGCCTATAACAGAGCTCTAAACAATATGACTTGCTAGGTTAGAAAAATGAATGTCTAAGCTATTTAAAATCAGGTTAATGTTTCTGGTCAACCTGATTATCATTAATCTGAAGCTCAATACTTTGTTTCTAGATTACTCAAGCTCTTTGTCTCTCTCAGTTTTTCCTGTGCAACTTTTAGGCATTTTGTAGCTTATGGGCATCTCCAATCAAAGTTGTACACCAAAAATTGATGAGAACACTAATATTAAGTGCTGTCCTTCTAAACTCTCTTGATTCAAAGCATGAAGGAAATAATTTAAAAATGAAAATGAAAGATTAAATTTATAGGTTCTCAATGGATTTCAATTATCCATGAGTCTTGTTCTTAGTATTTTGGTTAATGAGATGCCCTTTGAAGGAACTTCTCTCACCTTACTGTGGGGGTTGATCAAAGTACAGTTAGGAGGAAAGAATTCTCTGGTGCAAACATTTAGTTGAAAACCCTTGAGAATCATTAGCATGTACTATGCTATGCTAAGTCACTTCAGTCGTGTCTGACACTGTGTGACCCCATAGACCCCAGCCCACCAGGCTCTCCCATCACTGAGATTCTCCACCCAAGAACACTGGACTGGGTTTCCATTTCCTTCTCCAATGCATGAAAGTGAAAAGTGAAAGTGAAGTCGTTCAGTCGTGTCAGACTCTTCACAACCCCATGGACTGCAGCCTACCAGGTTTCTCGGTCCATTTGATTTTCCAGGCAAGAGTACTGGAGTGGAGTGCCACCGCCTTCTCCAATATTGTGCTATAATGATTCTGTAAATGACTTCTGCAGAATGCTAAATTTCTACCTTATATTTTACATATTAAAAATACTTCATATTATAGAAAATGTATTAATGAAACTTGTTCAATTAGCAAATTTCCAAAATGAAACTGATTTCTGAGTTACACTGTGGTTTTTGAGATGTGACATGTTACTAATATTCCTGTTTGTTTCTACTTAAACTGAGTATATTTTCCCTGTAAAGTCCCCTGAGTAATGTTTCCCTGGGAACTTTTAGAAAGGCAATTTTGGGAGCCCTTTGTACAGATTCAGAAACTCTGAGAGTCGAGGCCAACAACCAGTATTCAGCCAGCCATACAGGAAATTCTTATGTATGAAAAAGGTGAGATTCAATATATTAAGATCTAAGTATAAAGGGGAATACTGGAGACAATGGTATTCCACAAACATTTATTTAGCTCCTATTAAGTGTCAGCCACAGAATATTTACTAAAATATGAATTTCGTCCACAAAATATTCATAATCTAGTACAGCAGTCACATATTTAAAGAGAAAATACCAAACAGTGATATAGAGATTGGATGTGAGAGGATGTAGGAGAACTAGAACTATGAATATGAGTGATCAGCTTTTGCAGAGTGGAGTTCTATTTCTGATCTGTCAACAACTGTATTCCTGATATTTCTCTAAATGTTTTTCCTTTTAGTCATACTATTAATGCCAGAAAAAATGAGAGACTCCAGCCTCAGTTATCTAATTTAGCAGTCATGCAATGCAAACTACTAAAAAAATAAATAAACCATAAAACAACAAAACAAAAAAATAATCATCAATGTGCATACATCCATAAAAAGTCTATTTATAAATATCTCTGTTTAGATAGTACTATGAAACTGATTCATCTCTTTCTCTAATTCCATACTGAAATTTACTTGTAGAAAGAAAGTCAAAGTGTTAGTCACTCAATCATGTCTGACTCTTTGTGACCCCATGGGCTGTAAGCCATCAGTTTCCTCTGTTCATGGAATTCTCCAGGCAAGAATACTGGAGTGGGTTGCCATTCCCTTCTCCAGGGGATTTTCTTGACCCAGGGATTGAACCCAGGTCTCCTGCATTGCCTCTTGGCAAATATCTAGGACACCTACATAATTATACTGATTGACTACTGGAAGCAGCTTGAACCCTGTGAAAGAAGTCATTCTGAAAAAGTTACACACTCCATAATTCCCTTTATATAGCATTGGAAAAGGAAAGCTATAGAAAGAGCAAATAGGTAGACAGGTGCTAGAGGTTTGGGGAGGAGTGATTAGGTGAAATGCAAAGATTTTTTAGGGTGATGAAACTATGTTATATAATATTGTAGTGGTGGACATTGAACTATACATTAGTCAAAATCCCTAAGTTTATAGCACAAAGTAAATCTTAATATTTTCAAATCATACCCAATCAACTAGTAAATAAGGCAATCTCAGGATGGAATTCAGATTGTGACAAAACATCCTAACTGTATACAAACACACGAGAGAACCTCATGGAAGGGGATGGAGGATAAGATGCTGACCTAATTAACTTTGGAAGTGAGTAAAGGCTGCAAGTCTAAAGACAGTAGGTATACAAATATGATAACTTTGTTGATAGTTGTTCCCCACAGAGTATAGGTTAACAATTCTGAAATCACTATATAGGTATACTTGAATTGAATGCTTAAGAAAATGATGACAGATGGTGGGAGCTTAGTTACACATTGTTGGAGTGGGAAGTTAAAGTCAAGGAAGGGAGAAGTCTAGAATGATCCATGTGGTAATAGATTTGTGTTGGAGATATCAGTATGAATTCATATTTAGTTTAATATACATACAGATGGATACATATAGAAGTATTATAAGTATGTTTGTATACATGTGTTAGTATACACACATATATTTCCTCTCTCTGTAAAATGAGAGGGTCTAGAAACAATAATAACAGTAGCAGCTAGCACAAACACAAAATCCCACATTTGACTTCCGATACTATTCACCAATGAAAGGGTCCTAGGCTCCTTGGAGAGATAACAGATTAGAGAGCTGGAGCAAGGAATACAAAAGTATACAAGATGAATGTGGAACATCTTTTAGTGCCTAAAAATAAACACACACACACAGAGAGATTAAGACATGTCAAAGGATCACAAGAGCCACATGAAGGAGCTGGCAATTTGACAAAGTTTACAACTGGACCAGTTTGCAATTTGAGCAGCAAATAAAGCTTAAAATTTGAGCAACAAAAAAGCTTACAAACCTTACAATTTGAGCAACGAAAAAAAAGTGGTATTAGATTATAATCCAAAGTATAAAATGAATACCCATGAGTGCACAGTATTTTAAATAAATGACTAAATAAGTAAATAAATGAAACAATAGACAAAAGCTCTATTATGAATAATTTATGTGGATAGTCCACCTTCAATGAAGTAGAGTATAGCTTTCATAAGCGAGGGCTATATATAATAACTTTCTTCCACAAAGTGCACCGTGAAAAGGAGGAAAAACAGTAACTTTGCAGTGGAGAAACCCAAGAAACACTGCTTCAGTGATAACTCATGTTTATAGCCTGTCCATTTGATATGATGTGATGAGAATGGCACTTTATTTCTACAAAAGCCATAATCCCAATCTAAGAATGAGAAAGCCTTAGGACAAACTCAAATTGAAGAACATTCTACAAAATATCCAATCAGTATGCTTCAAAATTCTCAAAGTCATTAAAAACAAGATGAGCATAAGAAAACATGACAATAATGGTTCATTAGTTATGGAGAGCTCCCCTGGTGGCTAAGACAGTAAAGAATTTGCCTGAAATGTGCAAGACCTGGGTTCAGTCTCTGTGTTTGGAAGATCCCCTGGATGAAGACATACAACCCTCTCCAGTATTCTTGCCTGGAGAATCCCCATGGACAGAGGAGCCTGGCAGGCTGCAGTCCATAGGGTCACAAAGAGTCAGACAAGACTGAGCGACTAACTGCACATACATAGTTGTGAAGAGTATACTATAATAATGTTAACAATAAGGAAAATTAAATGTGGGGTTTATGCAACTGTAATATTCTTTCAGCTTTTCTTTAAATCTAGAACTATTTCTAAACTATTTAAAAAGTGTTAATTACTTTTTAAAAAGAAACTAGGCTAGAGTTGAAGATTCCTACTAGTAATTATAGTTTACTGATCAAAAGTTTATTGCTCATTTAGGAAGAGACAAATAGTTCAAAGACACAGAATAAAATTCAAGGATTATATTTATGGGATCATGCTATAAGTTGAAGGTGGAATTTCAATAAACTTGAAAAGATGTGGATTATTTTTAAAAATAATGCTAGAATATTTACTTTAGGCTATACTACAAATCCACAGTCATTAAGACAGTATGGTACTGGCACAAAGACAGAAATATAGATCAATGGAACAAAATAGAAAGCCCAGAGATAAATCCACACATCTATGGACACCTTATATTTGACAAAGGAGGCAAGAATATACAATGGAGAAAAGACAACCTCTTTAACAAGTGGTGCTGGGAAAAGTGGACAGCCACTTGTAATAGAATGAAACTAGAACACTTTCTAACACCATACACAAAAATAAACTCAAAATGGATCAAAGATCTAAGCATAAGACCAGAAACTATAAAACTCCTAGAGGATAACATA
>ML663483.1:1950621-2032102 GCA_007570785.1 Antilocapra americana | reverse complement strand
ATTCATGAAAAATAAATGCTAGTATTATAAAAAATGTTGTTCAGTTGTTCATTATTTTTACAACAATTAATTAGCATGCTTATTTCCCACTCACTTTCCAACACTGGGATCAATCTTTTTCAAACTTTATAAGTGAAAAAAATGACACCTTGTTGCTATGATTTATATTTCTTTATTAATGTGAAAAAACATGTAATTATGCTTATTGGCCATCTATATTTCCTGTTTGTGAACTGCTCATTTTTTCCTGAGGCATATTTTCTTCTGATTCCCTTGTGTGATTTCTTTACATACTGTTGTTTTTGTTCAGTTCCTCAGTCATGTCCGACTCTTTGTGACCCCATGGACTGCAGCATGTTAGGCTTCCCTGTTCTTCACCATCTCCCAGAGTTTGCTCAAATTCATGTCCATTGAGTCAGTGATGCCATCCAACCATCTCATCCTCTGTCGTCCCCTTCTCCTGCCTTCAATCTCTTCCAGCTTCAAGGTCTTTTCCAATGAATCAGCTATTCACATCAGGTGGTGAAAGCATTGGAGCTTAAACTTAAGCATCAGTCCTTCCAATGAATATTCTGGACTGATTTCCTTTAGGATTGACTGCTTTAATCTCCTTGCAGTCCAAGGGACTCAAGAATCTTCTCCAACACCATGGTTCAAAAGTAACAGTTCTTCAGTGCTCAGCCTTCTTTATCATCCAGCTCTCACATCCATATATGACTACTGGAAAAACTATAGCTTTGACTAGATGGACCTTTGTGGGCAAAGTGATGTCTCTGCTTTTTAATATGCTATCTAGGTTTGTCATAGCTTTCATTCCAAGGAGCAAGTGTCTGTTAATTTCATGGCTGCAATCATTGTCCACAGTGATTTTGGAGCTCAAGCAAATAAAATCTGTCACTGTTTCCATTGTTTTCCCATCTATTTGCCATAAAGTGATGGGACTGGATGCCATTATCTTAGTTTCTTGAATGTTGAGGGTTTTTTTTTTAATTTTCTTTACTTTATTGTGTTGGTTTTGCCATACATTGACATGAATCCGCCATGGGTATACATATGCTCCCCCTCCAGAACCCCCCTCCCCCCCCCCTCCCCTTTCCCCCCCCCTGGGTCATCTCGGTGCACCAGCCCCGAGCATCAGCCCTGGGCTGGCGATTGATTTCACATATGATAATTAACATGTTTCAATGCCATTCTCCCATATCATCCCACCCTTGCCCTCTTCCACAGAGTCCACGAGACTGTTCTATACATCTGAGTTTCTTTTGCTGTCTCGCATGCAGGGGTTCTCGTTACCATCTTTCTAAATTCCATATATATGCGTTAGTATACTGTATTTTTGTTTTTCCTTCTGAATGTTGAGTTTTAAGCCAGCTTTTTCACTCTCCTCTTTCACCGTCATCAAGAGGCTTTTAATTCCTCTTTACTTTCTGCCATAAGCATATCTGAGGTATGCAGGTGTCATCTGCAGGTGTTATGTTAAAGGATAATATATGTATTGCAAGCATTTTTCCCTAAGCTTACCTTTCTGCCTTTTAGCTTTGAGGCCAGATAACTTTTAGAGGTACCTTAGTAATTGTTTCTAACATACTTTCCTCCAGAGCAAAAAAAATCTTCAAATCTTAGAGTTGGAATGTACTCCAATTTTTGTGGGGGCTTCCCCAATTGCTCAGCTGGTAAAGAATCCACCTACAATGCAGGAGACACAGGAGATGCAGCCCAACTAACCATTCATCTATTTATCAAATCCAGAAATAAACCCAGAACTTCCATCTATAAATTTCTGGAGAGATGAACATCCATGATCTGCTTGAATAGTTCCAATTATTAGAGTTCTTTACCTGTGGCATTGAACGTGTCACTTTTTGACAGTTTTTACTTAAAGTTCTTTGTGATATTGAGCTAAAATGTATCAACTTATGATTTCCCTCTTTGGCTTTGGTTCTCTTTAAGATAAACACAAAGCAATTTGTTCTTTCCCACATGGCAGCCCTTCAAATATTTCAAGGCAGATCTCGTTCTTCTCCTTAGCTTTCTTTTTTTCCAATATATAGCTATTTGTTAGTATAGGATAAAGTTTTTGACAGTAACTATTAAGAATGTGATTGTCAAGAGGTAAGCAATTTATTTTTCAATGGAATAAAAATAAAACTGTTGCTTCCCACTTGTGAATCTTATTTAAGTTACAAAAGCTGTCCATTTAGGAAGACAGTGTGGAAAAATTCAATTTGTTTCATTGTTTAAAATTCACCTGACTTTTTTCCTTTCATCAAATAGTTATTGTATTATATATGTGAAATGGAATGTGTCACCTTTTTATGGCAATTGTAATAAGAGGTACACCGTATTGAAAAGATGATTCAAATAAAATATTTAATAATTTACAGAGTAGCATATTACCATTTTCAGCAGCTAATCCCAGTGTATTGGCTCTCAACATTGTACTTTGTTGTTGCTGTTTTAGTTGCTAAGTCATGTCTGACTCTTTTGCAATGCCATGAACTATAGCCTGCCAGGCTCCTTCATCCATGGAATTTCCCAGGCAAGAATATTGGAGTGGGTTGCCATTTCCTACTCCAAGGGTTCTTCCTGACCCAAAAATCAAACCTGCATCTCCTGCATTGACAGGCAGATTCTTTACCACTGAGCCACCAGGGAAGCCCATTTATTGTTCTTACATATACAAAATTTGAGAATGTAGAAGAATAAGAAATCAAATTGCCAACATCTGTTGGATCATAGAAAAAGAAAGAGAGTTCCAGAAAAACATCTACTTCTGCTTTATTGACTCTGCCAAAGCTTTGACTGTGTGGATCACAAAAAACTGTGGAAAATTCTTCAAGAGATTGGAATACCACCAGACCACCTTACCTGACTCCTGAGAAATCTGTATGCAGGTCAAGAAGCAACAGTTAGAATTGGACATGGAACAATAGACTGGTTCCAAATTAGGAAAGGCGTATGTCAAGGCTATCTATCTATCTATTATTTAACTGATATGCAGAGTACATCATGAAAAATGCCAGGCTGGATGAAGCACAAGGTGAAATCAAGATTGCTGGTAGAAGTATCAATAACCTCAGATATGCAGATGACATAACCCCAATGACACAAAGTGAAGAGACACTACAGAGCCTCTTGATGAAAGTGAAAGTGAAGAGTGAAAAAGCTGGCTTAGGTTTGATACATGAGACAGGGCACTCAGGGCTGGCACACTGGGATGACCCTGAGGGAATGTGATGGGGAGGGAGGTGGCGGGGGGTGGTTCAGGATGGGGAACACATGTACACCCATGGCTGATTCATGTCAATGTATGGCAAAAAAACACTACAATGTTTTAAAGTAATTAGCCTCCAGTTAAATATATTAATTTTTAAAAAACCCTCAACATTCAAAGAACGATCATGGCATCTGGTTCCATCACTTCATGGCAAATAGATGGGGAAACAATGGAAACAGTGATGGACTATTTTCTTGGGCTCCAAAATCTCTGCAGATGGTGACTGCAATCATGAAATTAAAAGAAGTTTGCTTCCTGGAAGAAAAACAATGACAAATCTAGACAGCATATTAAAAAGCAGAGACATTACTTTGCCAACAAAGGTCCATCTAGTCAAAGCTATGGTTTTTCCAGTAGTCATGTATGGATGTGAGAGTTGCACTGTAAAGAAAGCTGAGCACTGAAGAATTTATGCTTTTGAATTGTGTTGGAAAAGACACTTGAGAGTCCCTTGGACTGCAAGAAGATCAAGTCAGTCAATTCTAAAGGAAATCAGTCTGGAATATTCATTGGAAGGACTGATGCTGAAGTTGAAGCTCCAATACTTTGGCCACCTGATGCGAAGAACTGACTCACTGGAAAAGACTCTGATAAAAGACCCTTATAAATACTAATAAGCAACTAATTTTTGCAATGTAGAACAAAAATTGTGCCTATAACTTGACTAATTTAATTTTAATAAAAGCTTTGCAAGAAAATTGTATATAATTTGTAATTTAAAAATAGAAGATTCAATTACAGAAAGGATTCATGGCACTGAAGGAGATTATAAGCCCAGATTTTGGAGAGAGACATTATATTATGAACCAAAAACAGCTATTTTGAGGTACTAAAACAAAATCATGAAATTCACTTAGTATTCGTGATCTAATTTAAGGAGAATTAGCAGATGTCATCTTTATCTGGATGGTGCTTGTGCTCTGGAAGAGATTGAAGGAGGGAGGAGAAGGGGACAACAGAGGATGAGATGGTTGGATGGCATCACCAACTCAATGGGCATGAGTTTGAGTAAGCTTTGGGAGTTGTTGATCGACAGGGAAGCCTGGTGTGCTGCAGTCCATGGGGTGGCAAAGAGATGGACACAACTGAGTGACTGAACTGAACTGAGTCTTACCCACTTGCTTGTGCAAAAGAAGAGTAGATGTGTTAGAAATGGTTGGGACTAATCATTAAACCAAAAATAAGGGGGATATTTATCAAAGGAGGTCATACCATTATACTCTACCTTATTCAAAGTGGAACAAATATTTGTGTCTTTGAAAATAATAAGGTAGGAAAGACGTAGTATTGTGAAGTTGCACAATAGGAGAAATGATTGAATTATGATTATTTCTATCAGAAGGGTCTAAATATAGTAAAAATAGAAACACAACACAGTGGACTACAGTCCCTTATTATTTATTTGTTCCTCTTTAATGAGTTATGAATATGAAAATGGGTAGAATGATATTTAGGCACTCATATAAGACTTGATTTTTGAAAAGCAATGCCAGTACTTATCACTGGGCTTGTGATAATTACTATGCAAATGAAGGACTACTCTACAGGAAAATCTTTGTGTGTGCATATAATCATGAATAGTTAAATGCAAAAAGGACATTTGAGGACATTTAACCCCACCTTTGGCTTTCTAGGTGGCACTAGTGGTAAAGAATCTGCCTGCCAATGTAGAAAATGAAGAGATGTAGGTTCAGTCCCAGGGTGGGGAAGATCTCCTGGAGGAAGGCATGACAACCAACTCCAGTATTCTTGCTAGAGACTCCCAGGGACAAAGAGGCCTGGAAGTCTACAGTCCATATGGCCACAGAGTTGGACACGACTGAAATGACTTAGCACACATGCTCACAATCCAACCTCACCATTTTGCAGATAAAGGAATTGAAGCCCAAAGAGTTGTAATGACTTGACTAAAGACACATAGCTAGAGAGTATAAAACCCTTGATTAGAATTTAGCTTTCCTTAAAACTTGAAACTACTGTCTAAGATTGAGAAATACTTTTTAATAGTGATTACTACTATGGGCTTGAACTCAGAATACATGAATTTGTAATCCTGACTCTACCCTTTCTTGGCTGTGTGACCTCACCCAAGTTATAAACCTCACTGTGCCTTGATTGACGTTTATACAAAATTAGGATAATAGTAATACCTCATGGGTAGCAAACAAGTGATTAAAATAGTTTTTGGTACATTCATTAGATACAATTATTGGTAATAATAATTATCATTATTGCTAGTCAAAGTTTTTTCTACTCATAATAATACCCACTTCCACCTTAGAAAAATCCAAGGTAGATTTCATGAATTATTGCTGGATATTTAGAAGGATATCTGTATGAAATAAATAAGAAGTATAGATACATGCAGTTGTAATCTTCATTAACTAATATATTCATCTAGAATCTTTACTGGGAATTTTGTAAGCATCCATGAAATCCATAGCTATGTGTTCCACTATTTATAGCTTTAGTCCTCAGAACATTAAAATAGCAGTGGTAACTTCATTAAAAACGTCAAATTTGGTCTTTAGTGAGCTCGTTCATTAAGTAGCCCCTAGCTGTGTTCCAGGAAGGGGTTGGTGTTAGGGTGAGGTATAGTAAAGGAAGGATGAATTGAGTTTCAGAATGAAGAATGAATAAAACCTATTACTCCGATTGGTAGTTGCCTTGGAAACAATTCAAGAATAGCCAGTGTACAAAGTACACAAAATACTTTTCTTTAAAGAAATTTAAAGCTCCCTCCTGAAGCTAGGTATATGAGCCTGAATCAGGTTACTCTTAGTCAATGCATTTGAAACCAGGGCTGAAGAGGAATGTGGGACAATGTATTGTTCTCAGCTGTTTGTAGAGTGATACTTACCTGTTTTTGATCAACACAAGGTTAAATCTAGAGTATCAGCTGAACTCTTCCTGTTATTGACCAAGTTAAGGATTGAATCTATGTATCCTGATTTTAAAACTCAGTGTTTTTTCTACTACTAATAAGAACTAATGCTTTGCCCAGTTATTACTCTATTAACCTATTTCCTTTATTATACACAGGATAATGTCATTACCTAACTTGGAGGGTTGTAGTGAGGGATTAAATAAGGTATTTTGCACTTGAAATAGTTCCCTGTGCATAGTAAGTGCTTAAAAAAATTTAACTGCTTTCTCATTTTCCAGTCTTGGAAGGCTTCTCTTCAAATCTGGTGTTTAGAATTACACTCAGTGTATGTTTCTGCTCCAGATCTCATTTTTGTATTATTGTCTGTGGTACCAGTATATGATCTTTATAACTAAGATAAAAGCCTCTGTGTTTTGTACAGGAATTTTTAGTCATATTAATTAGCCAGATCAAATTTACCCAGCAAGTTAGTGATGAAGCTGGCACCCAAACCAGAATTCTTTTCATGCTAAGCTTGGTACATAGTAGGCATTCCATAAATCTCACAGTGAATGAATGACTCAGTTTTATTTTGTAATTCATTCATTATATCATTCACCAAGTATTTATGTACCTCCCTTGGTTAGGGTATTTCATCTTTACTAAAAGTCTGACTTAACTAGTGTTTGGGAAACTACATTACATTATTTACTTTTATCAAACTGACTGCCTGATCAGAGTCAATCTACCTGATTGTACTGCCATTCAGAATGTATTTCTCCATCCTGCCCTCATGGATATCATGAGATACCCTGTCAAAGACCCTGCTAAACTCCAGATACAGTCTTTTACGGTATTTCCTTTTAAAGTTAGCTCGAGATGCAGCATAGTGTAATGGTTAGGTACTGGAATTTGGAGTTGAATTTGGCTTTGAATCCAGGCTGTTACTTTCTAGCTATGTGGACTTGGGCAATTTATTTTTATGTTGATTTAAAATCTCTAAAAGCTTGTTTCTTCATCCATAAAGTAAGAATAATAATATAGTATGAGATAATGGTATAAAACATAAAATAATAAGACATAATAGCATATTGACATGAGATTGGTAAAAAGAAAAAAAACACTCTAAGGGAAATGTAAGGTGCATGTGAAGTTCTTACCACAGTGCTGGGCACATAGAAAGTGTTGTTATTATTGTATCTCTCAAATGGATATAGTAAATATCTCATAGGGTGGTTGGGAGGTATAAATCCAATGATGCATGTGAGTTAGCAGGCATCAAGTTGGCCCCTCTACATCTACTCTCCCCTTTATTTATTTTTTTTCTGCACCTATCTTCCTCCTATTTTCCTCCAACTCCTCTCACAGCTCAAGTACTCAAGTACAGAGTTTGGATAAATCAGCTCAGGAAGACTGACAATAGCTTCCTCCAAATCTCCCTCCAACCTGTGTTAGGTTTCTAGTCAGTGTCTGTTCTGTGAGACCCACAGCCTCCCCCAAGATTTTAGATTTCCAGTGGATATTACAGAGACCACTGATGAATGGGAAGCTAATTAAAATGTTTACTAACTGCAGATCTGGGCTCCATCGTATGTAAGGACTTTGTGATGAAAGATAAATCCTCCAAACTTACCAGTCCTCTGTATGGTTTCCTTTATAAGAAACAACTATGCTTCATTTCTGCTTGTTTTGTTTTTAGATTACTGTAGGCATGTCATTTCTAGTTTCCAGGTCTCAGTTTATCCAGCTGTGAAATGAGGGACTCTGTTGGATTATTTATAGTCTTAATATTTATGATTCTATATGATGCGAGTTTGTTTTTTCCTGTTCAGTTGATCTGACAGTGATAATACCTCACATCTGCAAAGGTATTTTGCCTTTTTTTTAATAAAAGAGTTTACACACACATAAGCTCACAGTGTTCTCATCATTACCCTGTAAAATACATAAGGCCAGGAAACTTAATCATAGCACATAGAAGTTAAATATTTTGCCCATAGAAATACCGCATATTAGTGATAAAACCAGGATAGACCTCAGTTCTCCTGACTCCTAATCTAGTGTAACCACACAGAAGGTTGAATTACTGTAATATGGCTGTGTTCTAGAAGAAGTTCCCCTTAAAAAATCATATCACCTTTAACATCATTACTTTTATTGTGATTTATCTTCATTATTTTTAAAAGGATAAAGCTGTCACTTTACATATTTTTTTTCTGAGCACAAAACTTCCTAATACCACATAAACTAATAAGAATAATTTGGTAATTATTATAATTGATAATAACCCCCAAACATCTTAGTGATGTTACTTCATAATACCCATGCTGTGAAGCTATTTTCCTTCCACCAAACTTATGTAGATCAGCTAAGAAGTAGATGGTGACCTTTAAATCGAGATGCCTCCTAAACAAGTGTGTCCAGAATTATCTATAACAACTCTATTTAATTGGACTTAGCAATTCAGCAACCTCATCTTTTTTAGAATAGCATTTGGAATCAAGAAAGTAGTAAAATTTTTGTCTGTGCAATAAAAATAATTGCTAAATATCAATTCATATTATTTACAGGATAATTCCTTTGACACTCCCCCTCACTTCTCAAGAGGCTGGTTATCTGGTGTCTAAATCCTCTGCATATTGCAAGTGAGAACAGGAGCTACAAGAGGCAGGCATAATGTCAACCAAACTGAGAACTGAGCTTGACTAAAGATGAGGAAAGGACAGAAAAGCAATAAAGCCCAGAAATAAGAACTCACAAAGAATTGCAGTCTCGGTTAATTTACCAAAGAGAGAATCAGACCCTGAGGGCATTGTTGCATCGTAATATAGTACACTATTCAGATTCTGAATGATGTCCCTAGCTCATTGACATATTTGTTGTTGTTGCTCTTCAGTAGCTAAATCATGTCTGACCATATGCGACTCCATGAACTGTGGCACACCAGGCTTCCCTGTCCTTCAGCATCTCCTGGATCTTTCTCAAACTAATGTCCACTGAGTCAGTGATGCCATCCAACTATCTCATCCTCTGCCATCCCCTTCTTTTTTTGCCTTCAATGTTTCCCAGCATCAGTGTCTTTTCCAATGAGTTGACTCTTCGGACCAGGTGGCCAAATTTTTGGAGCTTCAGCAAAAGTCCTTCCCATGAATATTCAGGGTTGGCTTCCTTTAGGATTGACTGGTTTGATCTCCTTCCTGAACAAGGGACTCTCAAGATTCTTCTCTAGCACCACAGTTCAAAAGCGTCAATTCTTCAGCACTCAGCTTTCTTTATGGACCAACTGTCACATCCATATATGACTACTAGAAAAACCATAGCTTTAATTATATGGACTTTGTTGGCAAAGTGATGTCTCTCCTTTTTAATATGCTATCTAGGTTTGTGATAGCTTTCCTTCCAAGGAGAATACATCTTTAAAATATTAGTCAAAATCAGGAAGTGGAAGGGAGGTTTGTGATGGGGGAACATGTGCACCTGTGGCTGATTCATGTTGATGTATGGCAAAAACCACAATATTGTAAAGTGATTATCTTCCAATTAAAATAAATACATTAATTTTTAAGTTATTAAAATTATAGATTTTGTTCTCTGCTTAGAAAGACAGGGAAAAATTCTAAAGAGGGACAATCCTACTTTAAGTGCTAAATCTTAACTTATCTGAAATGTAGAAATCAAGGAAGACACATATTAGTAGGTTTTATTTTTATTTTTATTTCTTTTTACTTCAGTATAAACTAGATTTAATCAAAATGAAGATAAAGGCATGATTATTTATTTGTAAGATGTGTTGTTAAGAAATAAACCTCAGCTATTTGGAAAACTGTTCTGATTTGAATGATTCATTCCTGATATTTCCTCATAGCTGAAGTTTACTGCAGTTATATAGCCAATTGGTCAGCATGAGTGATTTTTCCCTAACTTGGCCACCACAGACAGAAAATTGCATACACTGAAATATCTGCTAAATTTGCTTGCAATTAATTCCTTTCTGGGCATGGTAACATCACTGAGCACTTTAGGCAATGGAATACTGAATGCTGAATGCAGAGCTGGCTACAAATCACACTGAAAAAAGGAGAATGTTTTGGACATGACTGAGCAACTAAGAACATCCTAAGCTTTATGCATCTTCTCTGAAATATAAAGACTTAACTGTGAAACTTTATGACTTATGCCAACTAAATGATTATATTTATGAAAAAAGAAAGTGTTAGTCACTCAGTCATTTCCGACTCTTTGGAACCCCAAGGACTGTAGCACACCCAGCTCCTCTGTCCATGGAATTCTCCAGATAAGAATACCGGAGTGGGTAGCCATTCCCTTCTCCAGGGAATCTTCCCAACCCAGGGATCCAACATGAGTCTCCTGCATTGCAGGCAGTTTCTTTTACTGCTGAGTCACCAAAGAGGCCCATTTATATATTTCTTTAAATTTCATTGAGAGCCTCTATCTAACAAAGATAAGAGAGTCAGAAAGTTATAGGTCTGCTATTTTCTCCTGTGCTGAAAAGACATATTGTAGAACTGACTCAGATAAGAAAGCTTCAGAAAACTTTGAGCCTGGAGAACCATAAGCCTGAATTGTTTCAAGGGACTTATACTTTGATACTTGTAGGAGTCTAATTAGTAGGTCTTGGAATAGAAATAAATTGCAAAAGCATATAAATTAGACTTGTTTCTGAGCCAATATACTGCTGCTCTAAATTGGTTGATGGTATTATGCAGCAGGAGAAGTGTGATAGGTAACCAGTAGGGTTAAATATGCTAATTATTGTTTTAGTGCAAAATTAACTCGCACACATACATCTGATCGTGGCTTTTTGGGTGATACACTGTAAACTAGTAGAGCACTCCCTCACTCCCTTCCCTGTAATGATTTGAGGGAAACATTCTTCTTTCTGCCCCTCTCCTTTCCTTTCCTCTCTTCTGTTTCTCTCTTCTACCTGTACTAATTCTTTATTAGCAGTATTATCAATGGAACTATTAGGCAAGCACAATACCTCACTGTATCTTGGACAGAAGGTAATGTTTTCTACACATTTGGCTTGAATGCTATGTTTCTAATATAATATTTTACTCTGGTTTTGTTGACACCAAAATCAGATTGATTATATTCTTTGAAGCCAAAGATGGAGAATCTCTATACAGTCAGCAAAACCAAGACTGGGAGCTGACTGTGGCTCATATCATGAACTCCTTATTGCCTAATTCAGATTGAAATTGAAGAAAGTGGAGAAAACCACTAGACAATTCAGGTATGACCTAAATCAAATTCATTATGACTATACAGTAGAAGTGAGAAATAGATTTAAAAGAATAGACCTGATAGACCGAATACCTGATGAACTATGGATGGAGGTTCATGACATTGTACAGGAGACAGGAATCAAGACCATCCCCAAGAAAAAGAAATGCAAAAAAACAAAATGGCTGTCTGAGGAGGCCTTAAAAATAGCTGTGGAAAGACAGGAAGCAAAAAGCAAAGGAGAGAAGGAAAGATATACCCATTTAAATGCAGAGTTCCAAAGAATAGCAAGGAGAGATTATAAAGCCTTCCTCAGTGATCAATGCAAAGAAATAGAGGAAAACAATAGAATGGGAAAGACTAGAGATCTCTTCAAGAAAATTAGAGATACCAAGGCAACATTTCATGCAAAGATGGGCTCAATAAAGGACAGAAATGGTAGGGACCTAACAGAAGCAGAAGAGATTAAGGAGAGGTGGCAAGAATACACAGAAGAATTGTACAAAAAAGATCTTCATGACCCAGATAATCACGATGGTGTGATCACTCACCTAGAGCCAGACATCTTGGAATGTGAAGTCAAGTGGGCCTTAGAAAGCATCACTATGAACAAAGCTAGTGGAGGTTATGGAATTCCAGTTGAGCTATTTCAAATCCTGAAAGATGATGCTGTGAAAGTGCTGCACTCAATATGTCAGCAAATATGGAAAACTCAGCAGTGGCCATGGGACTGAAGAAGGTCAGTTTTCATTCCAATCTCAAAGAAAGATAATGCCAAAGAATGCTAAAACTACCACACAATTGCACTCAACTCACATGCTAGTAAAGTGATGCTTAAAATTCTCCAAGCCAGGCTTCAGCAATATAAGAACCGTGAACTTCCAGATGTTCAAACTGAATTTAGAAAAGGCAGAGGAACCAGAAATCAAATTGCCAACATCCACTGGATCATTGAAAAAGCAAGGGAGTTCCAGAAAAACATCTATTTCTGCTTTATTGACTATGCAAAAGTCTTTGACTGTGTGGATCACAATAAACTGGAAAATTCTTCAAGAGATGGGAATACCAGACCACCTGACCTGCCTCTTGAGAAATCTGTATGCAGATCAGGAAGCAACAGTTAGAACTGGATGTGCAACAACAGATTGGTTCTAAATAGAAAAAGGAGTACGTCAAGGCTATATATTGTCACCCTGCTAATTTAACTACTCTGCAGAGTCCATCATGGGAAACACTGGGCTGGAGGAAGTACAAGCTGGAATTAAGATTGCCGGGAGAAATATCAATAAACTCAGAGATGCAGATGACATCACCCTTATGGCAGAAAGTGAAGAAGAACTAAAGAGCCTCTTGATGAAAGTGAAAGAGGAGAGTGAAAAAGTTGGCTTAAAGCTCAACATTCAGAAAACTAAGATCATGGCATCTGGTCCCATCATTTCATGGCAGATATATGGGGAAACAGTAGAAACAGTGTCAGACTTTATTTTTCTGGGCTCCAAAATCACTGCAGATAGTGATTGCAGCCATGAAATCAAAAGACGCTTACTCCTTGGAAGAAAAGTTATGACCAACCTAGACACCATATTAAAAAGCAGAGACATTACATTGCCATCAAAGGTCCGTCTAGTCAAGGCTATTATTTTTCCAGTGGTCATGTATGAATGTGAGAGTTGGACTATAAAGAAAGCTGAGTGCCAAATAATTGATGCTTTTGAACTGTAGTGTTGGAGAAGACTCTTGAGAGTCCCTTGGACTGCAAGGAGATCCAACCAGTCCATCCTAAAGGAGATCAGTCCTGGGTGTTCATTGGAAGGACTGATATTGAAGCTGAAATTCCAACACTTTCGCCATCCAGTGCAAAGAGCTGACTCTTTGGAAAAGACCCTGATGCTGGGAAAGATTGAGGGTAGGAGGAGAAGGGGACGACAGAAGATGAGATGGCTGGATAGCATCACTGACTCAGTGGACATGGGTTTGGGTGGTCTCAGGGAGTTGGTGATGGACAGGGAGGCCTGGTGTGCTGCGGTTCGTGGGGTCGCAAAGAGTCAGACATGACTGAATGATTTAGCTGAACTGTTTTTGTGCTTGGAATGGTTGATCTTGTTGGTTTTGGTCACTCGTGAATTCACTTTGAATATATCCATATGCTATGTCATACAGTAGTTTCTCTTAGTCTGATTAAGTGGGGCTGATTGATTTTTATAGCAAGCATTCTACAGGAATATGCTTAGCTAGTACAGTTGGACTCAGCTGCTTTGATAGAAACTGCAGGCAAGTCTACATACTTCTTTATGTGCTGGCTTATATATTAGTATATATTTATTTGAGTTTTAATTCTTCAGATTAGATGCTTGTTTCTCCTTTATAATGAGATGACATCATGTACTCAGAAGTCATATGTGTATGCAGCACTTTTGGAGAATTTTCAGCCAGGGTTATGGGAATGTCAATGAATCTGGAATAAAATATTTTACTAGTGCCAGTGATTCTAGTTAATTGTCCAGTTTCTTACTTTTTGCTGTGTATTTGTTTTGAAAATACCTATGCTTTATGACAATCCGTTGTACTGTGGAAAGTACGGTCTTCTCAGTAGGGACTGTGATAGAAAATTACAATCTGCCTTCTCTGTGAGTAAACAGTCACTAGGGAAACTCCTTAGGAAAACTTTTGAGACTATTATCTGACTATGTATCTGTAGCTTATAATATGTAGATAGGATCATAGAAAATATTTTGTTTTATGAATAAGTGCACTAGACACAGGTTTTTAAGGTGGGTAAGATTGTTTATAGTCTCTTACTAAACATTAATGTAGTCAGTGTTTAAAAATTAGTGACAAAAATGATATTGGAGAAAGATTTATTTTGTTTTGCATGACTTTATACTATTCTAATGTAATTAAGCACATATTTATTATTTCTGCCCTGGAAAATTGTGTTGTTTGATTTTTGGAATAGGACAGAGACTGCTTACATATCTGTTGCACACAGAGATGTTTTCGGAGGAAAATAATTGAACTTTCACTCCTAGGGACTGTTGTTTCTCAGAATTCATGATGCGTGGCAAAATCAGTCATTTTAATGTTAATTTTGTTTATCATGACGAAATATGAGTGCAGAAGGAGGTTGGTTATGCTCATTAACATTTCCCTTTGCAAAGTCCAGATATGACTAATATCAATGTGCAGCTTATCTAATGAAATGAAAGTATTAAGAGTTTATTTTCAGAGTGTGGTAGTTGTCAATTCAGATGAGAAGAAATGCTAGTTACCACAATGTTTCATCCAAACTGATTTCAACTGTGACTAGATAGTTAATGGATACCTATGCATGCAAACCCAGACAGAAACAAGCCCTCTGTTGAAAGATGAGATGTATCAAATGCCAAAAATGTTGTCAATACAAGTCATTTTCAAAATTGTAAAGGGAAAGTAGGCAAAAGAGAGTTTACTATGATAATAAATGATGAATCAGTCAAGAGTTATAAAATTTAGTTGACAAATTGAATAGCAGTTGTTGCTACCTTTCAAACCTGCAATGACACCTTTGAAGCAAATTTAATTAAATCTCAGCTAAGGTATTTGTCTGTTGTTGATAACTGCTTATATATTTCTCTGTGTTTAGTTTGCAGTATCTGCATATTAAATTTTGTTTCTTCATATGTAATTAGACTTTTCATCCTAGTATTTTTCAAGTTTTGTTAATATAATTAATTTATCAGTCTAAGACTTCTGGGTTTTCCAGTGTTCTAATGTGCCCTCTGCAAGTCACTTGGTAAATATGACAATCTGAGACTATCGTTCTGTAGTACCCAGTAAATTTGTAAATATGAAGCAAAGCATATATAAACTGATATATGTAAGTAATATTTTATTACTTAGCTTATATGCCTTTTTTGGAGACAAAACTATCTCAGAGATATTGGCTCTCTGAAGCCCAGGATATATTTTCCAACTCTGAAGAAATATCACAAAACTATGCTTTAAAATTTTACATTCTATGTCACTGAGTCTTTTAAAAATTGTTTATTTATGTGTTTATTTTTGGCTGCACTGGCCATTGTTGCAGTGTGTGGAATTTCTCTAGTTGCATTGAGTGTGACTTCTCATTGTGGTGGCTTCTCATAGCACAGAGTTCGGCCTCTAGAGAGCATTGGCTCAAGTAGTTGTGGTGCATGGGCTTAGTTGTCCCACAACATGTGGGATCTTCCTGCAACAGGAATCTAGCCAATGTATCCTGCACTGGGAGGCAGATTCCCAACTACTGGACCACAAGGGAAGTCCCTATGTCACTGAGTCTTTATTGCGCATTTTCATTGCACAGAATGCCATTCAAAGGCTTAAGCAATATCAGGGTGCTTTAGTTTTTCACTTACAAGAAGGACAATTAGTTCTTAGATAACTTTCCTGTCATTTTCCTGATTAGTACCACTTTACTTCTTGCTTTTGGCAGATGGCTATTTCTTACTATCAAGATGAAATTCTAGAGTATTCCTGATATTCAAGTAATATCTACCCACTACATAGGAATGTCCTCACACTCATTCACTGCCTGGAATTTACCTTTTAAATATATTGCAATGTCAAAGACTGAATAGAAACCATGGTTCAGTCTCCTGACATATCCTGGCTACATTGAGGGTTAATTATATTTGTTTTTTAAAAGATCTACAATGCATTCATGAGAAATCAGTCATTTCCAGAATATCATAGGTATATGACAAGAAATGCAATTCTGGATTTAAGACTAGTGAAATCTGACATTCAGATATTTGATTATTATAATCAAGCTATCCTAGCACTGATGGTAGTGAGGTTTCTGTACTTTATTTTCTATGATTAAAACTATAATTCAGATATAGAAATTTTAGGCCATTAAGGAACATTTGATTGGAGTCTCAAATATGTAGATCCATGTGAAATAACAATAGAAATGAGCTAAAGTGATGAGGGAACGCTTCTTTAGAGAAAGCTGTTTGAAAATGTTTTAACAGAATACATCATGTTCCATGACTAATTCACAGAAACAACTCAACAAATCACCAGGTATTTATTAAATTTTTTGTGTGTGTCAAGTCAATGTAGGAAAAGTAGAATAAAGTTGCTTGTGCTATATTTTGTTCAATTGTTAGTTAATTGTTTAAGTAAAGGCTGAAGCTAAATGCTAAGCCTGTTTAGAATGTGCATTTACTCTAAGAAACATTGGCTATATGTAGTCAATGCAATTTTTACATAGTAATTATAAAGTACCTATTATAAAAGAAAGACATTTAATAAGCAGTTACAGGAATTTTTAAGTGTTGCTAACAACAGTAAGCTTTGGTCAGGGGTTTGATTATACAGTTTGTGAATTGCACAAATTATTATTATTATTTCTTCTTTCCTCTTTTACTTCTAGTTTTTCCTCCATGACGCCAGGACAGGTAACACTTTATACATTCCATTTTGGTATTTATTAGTTCCCATGTGAGGAGAAGGCAATGGCACCCCACTCCAGTACTCTTGACTGGAAAATCCCACGGACGGAGGAGCCTGGTAGGCTGCAGTTCATGGGGTTGTGAAGAGTCAGACACAACTGAGTGACTTCATTTTCACTTTTCACTTTCATGCATAGGAGAAGGAAATGGCAACCCACTCCAGTGTTCTTGCCCGGAGAATCCCAGGGATGGCAGAATCTGGTTGGCTGCTGTCTATGGGGTAGCACAGAGTCAGACACGACTGAAGCAACTTAGCAGCAGCAGTAGCAGTTCCCATGTGAAAGGATTTATTGGGAGAAGTTGAAATATGATGTTCAAGATAATCTGTCAATTGATTTCAATTATCCATACTATCTTTATGCACTAGTATCATGGCTAAGTAGAAGTTGAATATTATATCAAAAATATAACTGAAGTATGTGTGTTGTTCAGTTGCATGTCTGATTCTTTGCAACCCTGTGGACTACACTACACCAGGCTTCCCTGTCCTTCACTATCTCCCAGAGTTTGCTCAGACTCACTTCCATTGAGTCGGTGGAAACTGCATTGAGTCATCCTCTGTTGGCTCTTTTTCCTCCTGCCCTCAATTGTTCCCAGCATCAGGGTCTTTTCCAATGACTCAGCTCTATGCATCGGGTGGCCAAAGTATTGGAGCTTCAGCTTCAGCATCAATACTTCCAATGAATATTCAGGATTGATTTCCCATAGGATTGACTGGTTTGATCTTATAGTTCAAGGGACTCTCAAGAGTTTTCTCCAGCCACAGTTTGAGAGTATCAATTCTTTGGTGCTCGATAAATTCACATTGATAACGATTTGCTTTAATGTGTGCCTCTGACTATTGGGTATTTTAAAATGTAGTAAGGAAGTTTAGGTCTTCCCAGATGGCTCTGATGGTAAAGACCCCACTTGCCAATACAGGAGACACAAGAGACTTGGGTTCAACCTATGGGTCTGGAAGATCTCTTGGATAAGGAAATGGCTACTCACTTCAGTATTCTTGCCTGGAGAATCCCATGGACAGAAGAGCCTGGCAAACTGCAATCCATAGGGTCACAAAGAGTCAGACAGGATTGAAGCGACTTAGCACCCACGCACAGCCTTAGCACCCATGCACAGCGTTCTTTATGGTCCAACTCTCACATCCATATACGACTACTGGAAAAACCATGGTTTTGACTATATGGGCCTTTGCTGGCAAGGTGATGCCTCTGCTTTTTAAAAATACATAGGTTTGTCATAGTTTTCCTTCCAAGGAGCAAGTGTCTTTTAATTTAATGGCTGCAGTCACCATCCACAGTAATTTTGGAGCCCAAGAAAATAAAATCTGTCATTGTTCCCTCTTTTTCACCTTCTATTTGCCATGAAGTGATGGTACCAGATGCCGTGATCTTAGTTTTATGAATATTGAGTTTTAAGCCAGCTTTTTCATTCTCCTCTTTCACCCTCATCATGAGGCCCTTTCGTATCTTTTCACTTTCTGCCATTATAGTAGTATAACTTGCATATCTGAGGCTGTTGCTATTCCTCCTGGCATTCTGATTCTGGTTTGTGATTCATCCAGCCTGGAATTTCACTTGACATACTCTTCATATAAGAGAAATGAGCAGCAAGACAATATACCTCATTGACAATATACGTCCATGAGGATCCAAATTTTGATCCAGTCCACATTGATCCATGTCCAGTTCTAACTGTTGCTTCTTGACCTTCGATATTGAGGATTACTGAGTATTCAATTTTACAGATGATAGTAAATTATGAAAAATATAACAAATATGTAAGTAAAGAAAATAACAAGAATATCACAATCATGCTTGGAAACACCATCATTGTGGATGAAATTTTGCTGCTGGTAGTAGATTCATCTTTTTTAAATAAATCAAACTTCACTTTACTAAATGGCTTCCTAGGGAGGAGTGAATATATAGGCATTTTTTATTTTCTCTGTGAATGGGGGTATACAATGGTATGGATATTTGGAAACTGCATATATTTAAACAAAAGTTGTTACATATTACAAAACTATTTGTGGAGTGAAGTATGGTGAACTTAACTTCCTAATTGTGCATTATTATTATTTACATATATTGCATATATAAGGCTTATAAGGGCAAGGGAAAGAGGATAGAGGGCTGAGGAAAACCAGATTAGGATAAAAAATACTATGGATAATATACATGCAGTTAACTGAGACTTATCTGTTTATTTTGACATTCTGCTTGATGTTCTATTGAGTAATCATTGAAAAAGTTGCTTTTTGTAGCTTATGCAGATATCCCCAGAGGGTGTGATTTTAGCACAATGACATAATATAAGTAACTTAGGTTTCTAAATGTGTAAGGTTTTTATGAATATATAAATATGTATTGTGGTCACAGAAAACAGGAAAATTTTCATAGAATTAATGTAATCAAAGACGCTTGCTCCTTGGAAGAAAAGCTATGATAAACCTAGACGACATATTAAAAAGCAGAGACATTACTTTTCTGACAAAAGTCTGTCTAGTTAAAGCTATGGTTTTTCCAGTAGTCATGTGTGAATGTGAGAGTTGGACCATAAAGAAAGCTGAGTGCCAAAGAATTAATGCTTTTGAACTGTGGTGATGGAGAACACTCTTGAGAGTCCTTCGGATGGCAAGGAGATCACACTAGGTAATCCTAAAGGAAATCAGTCCTGAATATTCATTTAAAGGCCTGATGCTGAAGCTGAAGCTCCAATGCTTTGGCCACCTGATGCAAAGAACTGACACACTAGAAAAGACTCAGATGCTGGAAAAGATTGAAGCCAGAAGAAGAAGGGGGATGACAGAGGATGAGATGGTTGCATGGCATCACCGACTGGGTGGACATGAGTTTGAGCAAGCTCTGGGAGTTGTTGATGGACAGGGAATCCTGGTGTGCTGCAGTCCATGGGGTGCCAAAGAGTTGGACATGACTGAGAGACTGAACTGACTGAAGTGGGCGGGAGTGTTAGCTCAGCAAGGGATAGTGATGGGGTACTGGTGGTTCACAAAGATATATTTTCTCTCCTCTTGTGAAGGTGTTCATCTGTGTGACTTACACTCCAAGCACATTTTGAACACCATCTGTGACATATTTGTCATGACTCCATCTTGAGTAAAAACCCTGTTTTCTTAGAGTCAGATATTGTGTCTGGTTAGTGCAAGTAGAGATTTCAGCGTCTTTGCATCACCACTCACTCTTCATGTTGTGCCTTTCTGAGACTCAGTTGCCAATTCTGGCTGAGACCATTTCTGATCATTCTATTTATTGTTGTTGGTTATTTTATGCTTTAGTTCCTCTTAGCAATCGAGCAGTACAATTCTGACAGGCAGACATGTCAATAATTAACCCAAAGTTTTTCCAACTAATTAATATACACATTATAAAATAATAACAGTCAAGTGCTCTGTGCTACCACAGGGGTCTATTTTGTGACAGATAAAAACAATTAAGTCACTAAGACTCTAAACTTGGTGACTGTTAACTAAAGTGAAGTGTTGTTCATTTATATTCTTCATGTGGTTATAAGACATGGCTAAAAAGGAAAAAAGAATCAACAGAGAATTTCACATGACTGTGAAAGGATAGAAAAGGAGTGTTCTGAAATTGTTTCTCAAATATTTTAATAACTTAACAGCTTAAAGTTCATTAAACATTAAACAATTAAATGTTTCATTTTTAAATGACAAATCTGAAAAGAGAAGTTTTATATTTACAGATACTGTGGGACTTTTCCTTGGTATATAAGAATTAAAAAGTGAAGAATTAACAGAATGATTCAAAATGATATATAAATTAAATATTTCTGTTAATATTTCATTGCTATAAGATGCCAGTAATGGCCACATGCATTAGGTGGCCTGCAAATTTTATGATAGGGCCCTGGAAGGCAGAAAAGTGAAAGAGTTAATGCCTAAATCCAAGATTTAAAGGGAATCCTCTCTTTACTGGTCAATATTTAAACCATTTACCAGTATACTCTGGATAATTTTCCTCTGCCATTCGAATATAGGAAACAGATGGCCCAAAGCTGAAATTATTTATCAGTCACTGGAGGCATTGAGTTTAGAATTTACAGTTGAGAGAGGAAACAGATGGAAATTTACTGAGTACCACCTTTGTCTTACAAAATTAAGTCATCTATTTTCTGTCAACCTCTCCTCCCCTCCCCCCATCTCCATAAGTCTATTCTCTATGTCTGTTTCCTTCAATAAAATAAATAATTTTTTAAAAAGTCATCTATCCACTGCTATTTAAAGAAAATACTTTCCTTTTAATTTTATCAGTACAAACAGCTTGACCTTTCTTGTTTCCTCAATGATTCTGAAAATGGAGCTAATGAGATAGTTTTATATAGTATCCAGCTATCTTTTGGCATTATTTAACTGGAAAATATCATAACACATAATTTCTAAAGTAGGTTAGAAGTCTGTGCCTAAATTTTGAACATCCATTTGTTTAAACAAATCTGTAGGTAATCTACTGATATAAGAGTAACATTGATATACCTACTTTTGGTTTTGCAGAGAAATATTTTTCATGTTGCATGATAACACTGTGATCTTATTAGCTTTAGGAATAAACAGTATGGAGTGATTTGGAGTTGGGGAGGACTTACCAAAATATCTCTGGTAACTGCCTAAAATTCATTCATGAAAGATTACTTCCTTTGAACCTTGAACAAATTTAGTGTCTTAGACTTCCTTGCATGAGTGTTCAGTTGTGTCTGACTCTTTGTGACCCTATGGACTGCATCCCACAAGGCTGCTCTATCTATGGGATTCTCCTGCTGAGAATATTGGAGTGGATTGCCAATGCCCTCCTCCAGGGGATCTTCCTGACTGCAGGTCTCTTGCATCTCCTGCATTGCAGGCAAATTCTTTACCCAATGAGCCACCCAAAAGTCCTAGACTTCCTTACTACAGTAAAAAAAAATAGTCAAGGGAATGCTTTAAAGCAAACCATTATTAAGTGAGAGTTTATTGCAAATTTATTTTCCTGAATAAGATCCATCTAAAATGGAAGACAGATGAATATTTGAAGGAATGGAAGGTGAGAGTGTTGGCCATAAGGGATTGACAGCAGAGAATGACTTAAAGTTTTGCATTTACATTGCTTCTTTTTGTGACTGAATCCCGATTTTGCCCTTCTCTGATATCAGAATTTTAAAACAAGACGTACATCTCAGGCTATGCTAAAACACTGGCCCTTTGAATTAATCGTTTGAAATAATGATTGTGCATTTGAAATAATAATTTCCTTGATAAGTTTCATAATGTGTTTATTCTTTTTTCAGTTAATATTTATCAAAAAAATATAAAGAAATCTCAATTTGTGTGAAGAAGCTATGAGAAAAACAGCAGTATCAATATAGAGAACTTCAAAACGTACAGGTTACTGAATTATGACTCCCTTTTTTGCTTGTTAGATTCAATTTATTACATTAAAATCCAGCATTGAATTTTTTCCTAATAAAGCAAGATTTATAGTGGGGCTTATAGGAAAGTTAGATAATGTATAATCACTGAATCTGTCGTTAGGTAAAAATCAATAAAACTGACCATAATTTCAAAGTGTAACACTTCGATTTATTCAGGATAGCATGAAATTAGCCACACACAATTTTCTTTATTAAACTGAGTTATAAAAATGTTATGTAATTATTTAAATAGTCACAATTCAAAAATTAAAATCTAGTTTTGATTTTCCCCTTTAGAAAATATGTAAGTGATGTTGGCAGAAAACTGACAGGAAGAAAAATATTTTAAATACTTTACATTAGACTCATTCATTTGTAAAACTGGAATGACCCTTTGTTGTTGTTCAGCCCCGAAGTTGTGTCCAACTCTTTGAGACTCCGTGGGCTGCAGCATGCCAAGCTCCCCTGTCCTTCACTATCTTCCGTGAGTTTGCTCAGATTCATGTTCATTGAATTGGTGATACTATCCAATCATCTCATTCTCTGTTACCCTCTTCTCTTCCTGCTCTCAGTCTTTCCCAGCATCAGGGTCTTTTGGAATGAGTTGGCTCCTCCCACCAAGTGGCCAAAGTATTGGAGCTTCAGTTTCAGCATGAGTCCTTCCAATGAAGATTCAGAGTTTATTTCCTTTAGGATTGACTAGTTTGCTCTCCTTAAAATCCAGGACACTCTCAAAAATGTTCAGTGATGTTGTTGTTCAGTCACTAAGTTGTGTCTGACTCTTTATGACCCCATGGACTGCAGCACGCCAGGCTTCCCTGTCCATCACCAACTCCCTGAGCTTGCTCAATCTCATTTCCATTGAGTTGGTATTGCCATCTAATCAGCTCATCCTCTGATGCCCCCTTCTCCTTCTGCCTTCAATCTTTCCCAGCATCAGGGTCTTTTCCAATGAGTCAGCTCTTTGCATCAAGTGGCCAAAGTATTAAAGCTTCAGCTTCATCTGTTAGGATGACCCTTGTGTGTGAAGTCACATCAGTCATGTCCAACTCTTTTTCCACCCCATGGACTTTAGCTTTCAAAGCTCCTCTGTCCGTGGATTCTTCAGGCAAGAATACTGAAGTGGGTTGCCATTTCCTTCTCCAGGGGGACGTTACAACCCAGGGATAGAATTTGAGTCGCTTAAGTCGTGTGAATTGGTAGGCAGGTTCTTTAGCACTAGCGCCACCTGGGAAGCCCACAGACCATTTAATTCAGTCCTCTTATTTAGCCATTGAAGACTGTAAAGTTTATAGAAAAGAAGTTAATGTCTACAGAACTCAAGTTTTCAGAATTCTAGTTGTTTATGCTTTACAATACACCATTTTTGCTGTTCTGCTGATTCCTCTTTATTTCATGTGTTAAATACATTTGGGCTTTCTTTCTCTCATTTTAATTAATTTGTTCCATCTTATTGGTTTTCATTAAAATAAAATAGAATATATTTGAAAGGGAATAACTTTGAAAAATTAAGTAGCTTAAAAATGGTCAAGATGTTGACCCTATGGCTCTATAAAGGAATAGCATTTGGCTTGTCGGATGTCTGTATATGGGTGGCTCTGCTTCTTAATGGAAAGACTTCTTATTAAAATTTTGCAAACATGCAAAGAAAATAAGTCATATCTCACCACTCAGAGATAGACATAACTGTTGAATTTTAGTATAATCCTTCATACTTTTTATAGACTACATGTACTTTAAATACTTATATATGCTTTTTAAGAAGAAAAGTTAGATTTTTTTATGTATATACTGTTGTTGTTTAGTTGCTCAGTCATATCCAATTCTTTGTGACCCCATGGACTGTAGCCCACCAGACTCCTCTGTCCATGGAATTCTCCAGGCAAGAATACTTGAGTAGGTAGCCATTCTCTTCCAGGGTATCTTCCCATCCCAAGGATGGAATCCAGGTCTCCTGACTTACAGGGGGATGTTTTATCATCTGAGTAATGTATGTATAAATAAATATATTTAATCCTGTCCCTTCACTCAGTTGGAGAAGGAAATGGGAACCCACTCCAGTACGCTTGCCTGGAAACCCCACGGGCGGAGGAGCCTGGTGGCCTGCAGTTCATGGGGTCACGAAGAGTCAGACACAACTGAGCGACTTCACTTTCACTTTTCACTTTCATGCATTGGAGACGGAAATGGCAACCCACTCCAGTATTCTTGCCTGGAGAATCCCAGGGACAGAGGAGCCTGATGGGCTGCCGTCTATGGAGTCACACAGAGTCGGACGCGACTGAAGTCACTTAGCAGCAGCAGCAGCTTCACTCAATAAACATTATCCACTGACTAAATATTCAGATATGATATACTGAATAAAAAATACTCCACTTGTATGCCTCATGATTTATTTAATCAACACTCTATTTTGTTTCTAATATTTTTCTTTTTAATGATTATTTCTTTGAATATGAGCAAAAATATTAGCTCATAACTCTGGTTATCTTTTAGGAGCTAGAAAGTTAGGTCCATGGGCCTAACTAATTGTAAGGATATTTCTATGCTGTTAAATCACTTTCTAGAAGGATTGTACAACTAAATGATCTTACTAAGAATGTACAAAAATATTATGATAGTATATTGGGTTGACCAAATATTTTCTTTGGTTTTTAAGTAAAAATGAAAGACATTTTTTCCCTTTTCACCAATAATTTTATTGAACAATGTATCCAGAATTTTGTTCCAACATCTTCTGCCATTTTTCAGGCAACTTCATATTTCCACCTTCCCAAAACTTATCTTTTTGAGGAACGAAAGGTTAAAGGTATCTTTTTCAGTCTTCCAGGAAATTTAAACATTTTTCCATGAAGAGAATTTTGTAAAGACCAAACTGGACCTCCAAAGGTGCAATATCTGGCGAATACAGTGGATGAATCAAAAGTTCCCAATCAAGTTTTAACTGTTTTTTGCCTGGTCATCAAAGAAACATGTGGTCTTGTGTTACCCTGATGGAAGATTATGCATTTTCTGTTGACTGACACTGGAGGCTTTTCATTGAGTGCTGCTTTCAGTTGGGAGCCGTACTTTCTGGAAGTAATTGTTTGGTTTTCCAGAAGGAGCTCATAATAGAGAACTCCCTTCTAATCCCACCATATACACAGCATCACCTTCTTTTGATGAAGACCGCCTTTGGTGTAGTTGGTAGTGGTTCATTTTGGTGGCCCTACAATCTTGGTCATCCCACATTATTGTACAATATCCAATTTTCATCACACATCACAAATTTTTTTGCCATGCAAATTGGATTTATTTGAATTTTTCCAACTTGCCTTTTGCTTTAATTGCTTTACAATGTTGTTTGTTTCTGCTGTACTACAAGGCAAATCAATCATAAGTATACATATATCCCCTCCTTCTTGTGCCTTCCTCCTCTCCCTCCATCCCACCCCTCTAGATCATCCCAGAGTGCCTGGCTGGACTCTTTTTAGTATATAGCATCTTCCCAATAGCTATCTATTTTACACATGATAGTATATATATATATATATATATATATGTCAATGTTTTTATACTTTCTCAATTTGTCCCACTGTATCATTCCTCCACTGTGTCCATAAGTAGGTTCTGTATGTTTGTGTCTCCATTCCTTCCCTGACAATAGATTCATTGGTAGTATTTTTCTAGATTCCATATGTATGCATTAATATATGATATTTGTTTTCTTTTCCTGACTTACTTCACTCTGTATAACAGGCTCTAGGTTTATCTACATCACTACAACTGACTCAAATTCATTCCTTTTTATGGTTGAGTGGTATTCCGTTGTATATGCATATCACAGCTTCTTTATCCATTCATCTGTCAATGAACATCTAGGTTGCTTCCATATCCTGGCTATTGTAAATAGTGCTGCAATGAACATTGTAGTACATGTGTCTTTTTGAATTGTGGTTTTCTTGGGGTCTTCTACGATATAAGAAGGTTGTCCACTCTAGCCACTATTATTCACTATAGTTTTGGAAATGCTAGACATGGCAATCAGAGATGAAAAAGAAAAAGATTGGGAAAGACGAAGCAAAACTCTCACTGCAGATGACACGATACTAGACATAGAAAACCCTAAAGATGCCACAAGAAAATTACTAGACCTTAATTTAGTAAAGTCATAGATTCAAAATTAATACACAGAAATCCCTTGCATTCCTATATGCTAACAATGAAAAATCTGAAAAAGTAATTAAGGAAACAATCCCATCCACCATTACAACAAAAAGAATAAAATACCTAGGAATAAACCCACTTAAAGAGACAAAACACTTGTATGCAGAAAACTACAAAATGCTGATGAAAGAAACAAACAAAAAAAGACATAATTTGTTTTAAAAAATGAAACATTTTTGTTATGTTTCAGTAGAGAATCACATAGGAAAATATTGTCAAGAAGGTATTTTTTTTTCACTTAACTTATGTGGAACCCAAACATCAAAGGGAATAATATAACCAAGCTGGTGCAAATGATTTTTTCAAAGCTTAATTTGCATATTTTGAGCATATGAGCTATCTCCCACATGATATAACATTGATTGTTCTCAATTAATGTCTTAATTTGATCACTATAAACTTCAGTAGGTCTGAAGATGAACCATGGATAATCTGTTAAGCAAGAAATCTCTAGCATGAAATTTCACAAATCACTTTTGACACCTTTAGTACCTTCTCCATACACTGCAGAAATCTTTGTTTTTGTATTTTATTTGTGTTTTTACCTTTCTTGAAATCTTAATAAGAAAGCATAGTATGCCCAAAATGTTGCTTTCTTTTTTCCATCTTCAATATTAAAATGGCTATACAAAAATTTGCCCCATAAGTTTTCCTTTTTAACTACAGGCTGATATAACAGCTGTCATAATACAATCTAACAAAATTATCTTGAATTAAATTAAAGACAATTAAGCATACTAGAGTCATCTTACAGAAAAAAAAACTGAACCTTTCATCTAACCCAATATATATATGTGTGTGTGAATAAAGAGTGTTTGCCAACTAAAGAGCAAAAAAATTAAAAACACCTCACAAATTCATTGTTTCAATGATAATATCTTTGTTGCTATTGAATTTGAATTGCTTTATATATATACTGGCCTATGTATTTCTTCTTTTAGTCTTATGTTTTTCAAGTCCTCTGCACACTTTTCTAATAGAAGTTAAATATTTTCTTACTCATATGTAAGAATATTTAATATAATAAGAATATTAATCCATTATATTTATTGCAAATATTTTTATCAGTTTTTCATTTGACTTCAGTGTTGTTTATGGCATTTTTATATATAGGAGACTTTTAAAACTTTGTCATCATATAGACTTATTCAGTAGTTCTTATGCTTACAAAGCTCTTATCAACCTTAGTTCCAAAAAAATTTCCCTTATCTTCTTCAAATATTTTTAATTTAATTTGTTGATCTATTTGGCATGAATTTTTATATTAGGTATGAGCAATGATCCAACTTTTTTCCAATTAGTTAAAACAATTGTTTCATAAGAATTTATTAAATAATTTTCCCCTTTTCTCCACCACTCTGTGATGTCATGACTCTGCTAAAGTAAGGGATTTCCTTTAGAAAGTTACCACAAGAGTATTCTCCCCTAAAAATTCTGGAACTACTTAGTGCATTCCAAAATGTTACCTATAGCTTTGTGCATGTGCAGTCCATGCTTTTTGATGACAGGAGCCATAGCTTCTTTCAAATGCTTTCCTTCCCCAACCCTCAAAGTACCTAGAACAGTGCTGGATACAACAGTAGGTATTCAGTATTACACAGTGGCTACAGGTGATGGCTCTGGGACTGGACTCTCTAGGTTTGAATATTGGCTTTGTCAAATATTGCTTTTTGCAAGTAATTTAGCTTACTTGAACCATGAACTTCCAGATGTTCAAGCTGAATTTAGAAAAGGCAGAACCAGAGATCAAATTGCCAACATCTGTGGGATCATAGAAAAAGCAAGAGACTTGCAAAAAAACATCTACTTCTGCTTTATTGACTATGCCAAAGCCTTTGACTGTGTGGATCACAACAACTTGTGGAAAATTCTTCAAGAGATGGGAATGCCAGATGACCTTCCTTGACTTCTGAGAAATCTGTATGCAGGTCAGGAACAACAGTTAGAACTGGACATGGAATAACAGACTGTTTCCAAATAGGAAAAGGAGTACATCAAGGTTGTGTATTGTCACCCTGCTTATTTAACTTCTATGTAGAGTACATCATGTGAAATGCCAGGCTAGGTGAAGCACAATGTGGAATCAAGATTGCTGGGAGAAATATCAATAACCTCAGAGATGCAGATGACACCACCCTTATGGCAAAAAGTGAAGAAGAACTAAAGAGCCTCTTGATGAAAGTGAAAGAGAGTGAAAAAGTTTGCTTAAAACTCAACATTCAGAAAACTAAGATCATGGCATCCAGTCCCATCACTTCTTGGCAAATAGATGGGGAAACAATGGAAACGCTGAGAGATGTTATTTTCTTGGCCTCCTAAATTACTGCAGATGGTGACTGTAGACATGAAATTAAAACACACTTGCTGCTTGGAAGAAAAGCTATGACCAACCCAGACAGCATTTTAAAAAGCAGACATTACTTTACCAACAAAGGTCCATCTATTCAAAACTATGGTTTTCCAGTAGTCATGTATGGATGTGAGAGTTGGACTATAAAGAATGTTGAGTGCTGAATAATTGATGGTTTTGAACTCTGATGTTGGAGAAGGCTATGAGAATCCCTTGGACTCCAAGGAGATCCAACCAGTCCATCCTAAAGGAAATCAGTCCTGAATATTCATTGGAAGGACTGATGCTGAAGCTGAAAATCCAATACTTTGGCCACCTGATGTGAAAAACCAACTCATTGGAAAAGACCCTGATGCTGGGAAAGATTGAAGGCTGAAAGAGAAGGGAATGACAGAGGATGAGATGGTTGGATGACATCACCGACTCAATGGACATGAGTTTGAGTAAGCTCCAGGAGTTGTTGATGGACAGGAAAGCCTAGCATGCTGTAGTCCATGAGGTCACAAAGAGTCGAACATGACTGAGCGACTGAACTGAACTAACTTATCCAAATCTCATTTTTCCCATCTGTGAAATAGAAATCAATGATTATAAGTAACTTGTAGAGATTTCTTGAGAGCTAAATGATATAAAGCATGCAAAGTCTTTAAGCCAGTTCTTGGTACCTAGTGAGTACTCAAGTATTAACACTTTTTAAATTACTATTGCTTTTATTGCTATTATCATTATTGCAGTAGCAATGGAAGGTGCCTGCACTGACAATATAAGGGCCCTGTAGAAGACAGAGAAGTTCATTCCCTCATATATGGAAGCTGATTTAGAAGCTTAAGGACTGTCAGAGATAACTTTGTACTGATGGCATTGTGGTCTCCTCTTTATCATAGTGTCACATATCAAAATGAATTAAGGGACAGAGGGAGGAAAACTAATAGAAAGGGATTCTCTAGGTATGTATGTAACATACTTATTCTATAATTTTATTAGAAACAATATAAGACTATAACCATTTTCCCTTGTTGGTTGTGATGCGATGCTAGGGAGAAAATTATTTAAAGGTTTCTTCATTGACTTGATTAGGCCAAAAGATGAGGCAAAAATCATAGAATGTTACATACACATAAGGAATCGTCCAATTTAAATACCTTATTTTATAGATGAAGACCCAGAGTGGTACAAAGAGGTTAACTGATTTAACTACGGTTACTCAGAAAGTTGCAATTTAAGCTTGGAGTTTGAACTCAGCATTTCTGAAATATATCAATGTGTTCTTTAAATTGCCTCCTTACCCATACTTAATTTGAAAACTGCAAAACAATATAAAAAAACAATTATATGACTTAAAATACTATCTCAACAAATTTCTTAGGATTAGCAATGCTGTTTTATGTTATAAAATGCATTTAATGGGGAAAATTCAGATATGGTTACAGCTCAAAACAATTTTTATCTTAAAATTGATAGCATAAACATATTTACCTGAACATGGTTATCAGTTTTGAGTTTAAAAAATAAAATGGATTACGCTTCAATTGTGCCCTGTCCTGTTGTAAATTCATGTAAAACCAGTTATTCCAAGTTGGTGCCGATTGAAGTCAGTGATTATCTGCAGAGCAGCTGGGAGAAAAGGCATCTTCCAAAATATATAAACACTTCTTTCGCAAAAGCAGCTTAATTTTCACTGGCATTATCCCTTGATCTCTACATTCTTTATAGGTGAATTCAAACAAAATAAAGTAATTCAGTTGGTAAACTGACTAACTTGGCTGCATTGATCCCCGTTCAGTTAAACGTTTTTCCTTAAAATTTCATTCCTTGATTTCAAACTGGCTCATAAATGACGAAGAGTTCATGAGGTAGCAGAGATACTAGTAATGTTAGTGGATCTTATTAGCATTCCAGTCACTTAGGCCTCTTGTGGCTCACTTTCAATATTTTTCTTTTCATTAAACTAGCTACTTGATTTATGTTCCTACAGCATGGTGAACTCTTCAGTTTGTGTAATATTTTTAAACAGTGATTTAAATTGTGGACACAATGGAAAATATAAGAATATGATATCTTTTCATGTGTGTTGTGTAGAGCCTAAGTGACTCCGTCTTAAAAAGAGGAGCTGCCATCTTGCGATAGAAGGCAACACTCAAGTTCTCCCACCCCCAGGTCACCACCCTAGACACAACTGCCAATCAGGGGTTAGCGCGTGAAAATCCCCTGACCTCCCCTCCAGTCCTGGCCAGTCACAGGACACTGAAACACATTACCCCATCCAAGCCCTCCTGCCCTTTGTCTCTTTCCCTTAAAAGCCTTGTACCATGCGGCTCGGGGCCGCCGCCCTCACTCCGCTGCGTCGGTGTGTGTATGTGCGGTCCGGACCCCGGTCTATAATAAACTCCCTCTTGCGCTTGCATCGGTGAAGGCCTCCTGGTGGTTTGTGGAGATTAGGATCTGGGCACAACATGTTGCTCAGAAGCTCTCAACTCTATTTTCTCAAAACTCCTATTTTTTTGATCCTCCACAGTAGGCAATAAAATTTTAGAACTCTAAAAACTGATACAGGACACTTTGCATATGTGTGTGTATATATTTACATATATATATATACATATATAATATCTGAAACCAAAAATATAGATTTGACTCAGTAGCAGAATGAGGTTCAGTAGTAACTTAATACCTTTAAGAGAGAGAGGGAAACAGAGAGATACAGAGAGAGAAGGGGAGAGAGGAAGAGTGGGAGTGCAGAATTAGCACAATTCCAGGCATAGATATTTTTCTTTAGCTTTTCACCATGCTTTTCTTACTATCAAAACAGACAAACAAAATGAGGTAGTTACTATTCCAGTACAAAATTGGCCTGAAATGCTTGAAAACATGTGTCAGAGTCTGCCGGGGTCCAGCCCCGGCGGGGTCCGGGGGTCTTGAGGGATGAGTGGCATCGGCGGAAGAACTGAGCTGAGTCGGTGTGTGGTGATGAAGCAGTCTCTCTTTATTGCTGCTAGTTTTGTGAGGTGATGGAGAAGTCTCTCCCAAAGGCGGTGGAGAAGTCTCTCACTTTATTTTTGTTAGTTTACAGTTTTATAGCCAAAGAACATCCCCATTACATCACAACATTTTTATGCAAACTTGTTTTCTGCCTACCAACAACAGCTTTTACATTAAGCTCATCTTCTTTACAAAAGGTTGGATTTCTGCATAATCAGACTGAATAATAGTATGTTTACCATTTTAATGTCTCTAGCATAACTTTATTTAGCATAATGCGGGCAAATATTCACTGTCTTACAAGATAGCCTTTTCAGCAACTTATCCAGGAACCATAGGGCTAGAATCTATCTCAAAAAGAGGGGGTTGTAAAGAACTTACTTTCTATATCGGAGAGGGAAGAAGGCTGTAAATGGTTGCTATACTTTAAGAATGTATGCATTTCTTTTGTCCCCGGAAAAGGTGTGCCTCTCCACTCATCTCTGAATATTCAGGGATTGACACAGGAATCCTCCTTCCAAATGTTCCCTGACAAGGTGCAACTATGTAGAAGCTAGAAAGAGGGGCTTAAGCTTGAAACTGTTTTATTCTACTAAACTATATTGGTTTTTACAAGGAAAGAGAAAAGAAGACAAAGAGACAGTTTAGCAGCACTGTTTTAACAATGAAACCCTAATAACCTTACAACTACTAAAAGGAATTTCTATTTCTACACTATCCTAAAGCAATCAGTGTCTCCAACTATGCTGGCCACAGTTATGAGCATTCTTAAGTCCCATTCCAGCCTGGTTTTTTCAAGAAAGGGAGCCTCCTCCGTGGAGTGGTCGGGGGGAGTGGGACGTGGAGAGGTGACCCAAGTACGAGCCCTTCTGGTGGTGGCTTTGCCATGACCCCCAGAGAACTCTTGGTAAACTCCCCAGTAACTAGTAGGAGGGAAATAAGGTCTGAGGGAATTATCTTAAGATGAATTTTTTCTAACTGAGACTGACCTACTGAAATGAGCTAATGTTCAGAGCATAAACATAACTTCCCAAGAAAAATACCAGGAGGGGCCTTGCCGTGGGATGCCCCGAAGGAAAATCCACTTTGCAGTTTCCTTCTCAGTCTCATGACTTTGTCATCTGAGTTAGGGGGCATCCTGACGGCTCCCGGCAAGAGTCCTAGCCTTTATGTCAGCCGTGCCCTTGGCATGAACTCAGGCATGATACTTATGAGGACCTGGTACCAACAGCATAGTCATGCTTAAACAGGTGATGTGAGTTCTCAGCCACTATTTTCTAGCCTTTCTACACCTTTCTCCACTACATTTTTTTCAATATAAAATTGAAATGGCATTATAATATGAGGCAGTCTTATTGCACACTATAGCCAGTTACGTTGTTAGGGCCTCTAGGAAGATCAGGATTTTTTTTTTTTTTGCCAAGTACTGCTACTGCGAAATGTTAATTAAGTGTAAAAAGGACAGACTGGGTGGTCAGTATAAAAACCAGACCATGATGAGCAATCTGATCTTATCTGTGTCTTTGCCTTTTTTCCCTAATGCGGCTCATTAGGGGCTTGTATACGAGAGGGAAGATTCAGCGTTAAGCACTCCTTTCTAAATGCCCCTGTTCAGTTACCTCTTTCTAGAGACAGAAAAGCTTTTAGAGGCCATGCTGCCTTGCTTGTTTTTTTGACACGAAAGGTGAGGTTTTCTTTTCCCCCTTTTAATGTTGTTAACCAAGAATGGGAAACCAGTTTTAAAGAACAAAAAAGTCTTATCCGTTATTTATATACTATTTATGAAATAATAGTTTAACTTACATTTATTATACAAAACATTTTCTCATAAGTTATCTCATTTGATCCTCAAGCAGCACTCTGAGTTACTATTGGCCCTGTTGTGCAGATGAAGCAATTTGAGGCTCAGAAATTTAAATGACTTGCTCAAGACAATATTAAGCAATATAGATTTCTAGGTAAAGAGAAAAAACTAAGAAACTTAGATCATATGAGGCTTGAGAAGATTCATTTGTCAGTTCCAGAGGCAAGTGTATTCAAGGACCCTAGTGTTTTTCCCCAAGATAATGCAGTTATTTAGAATTCAGTCTAAATCAGCACAGTCAAATCTCTTCTCCATTTATAGCTCATCTAGAAAAAGTAATAGCAAAACAAGTGATCTTAAATCTGTTCATTCAGAATCAGTGCACTTTGTCAATGCTTTCTGAAGCATTACTTACATGAAGAGACAAATCACTACTTTATATAGTCAATAAACAGATGAAGTAACATTGTTAGAAATCACTTTGGCTTTGAAATTCCAAAAGGCTAACAAACACATGAAAAGATGCTCAACATCACTCATTATCAGAGAAATGCAAATCAAAACCACAATATGGTACCACTTTACACCAGTCAGAATGGCTGCCATCCAAAAGTCTACAAGCAATAAATGCTGGAGAGGATGTGGAGAAAAGGGAACCCTCTTACACTGTTGGTGGGAATGCAAACTAGTACAGCCACTATGGAGAACAGTGTGGAGATTCCTTAGAAAACTGAAAATAGAACTGCCATATGACCCAGCAATCCCACTGCTGGGTATACACACCGAGGAAACCAGAATTGAAAGAGACACATGTACCCCAATGTTCATCACCGCATTGTTTACAATAGCTAGGACATGGAAACAACCTAGATGTCCATCAGCAGATGAATGGATAAGAAAGCTGTGGTACATATACACAATGGAATATTACTCAGCCATTAAAAAATACATTTGAATCAGTTCTACTGAGGTGGACAAAACTGGAGCCTATTATACAGAGTGAAGTAAGCCAGAAGGAAAAATAATACAGTATACTAACGCATATATATGGAATTTAGAAAGATAGTAATTATAACCCTGTATGCGAGACAGCAAAAGAGACGCAGATGTATAGAACAGTTTTTTGGACTCTATGGGAGAGGGCAAGTGTGGGATGATATGGGAGAATGGCATTGAAACATGTAAGTTATCATATGTGAAATCAATCACCAGCCCAGGTTTGATGCTTGATACAGGGTGCTCAGGGCTGGTGCACCAGGATGACCCAGAGAGATGGAATCGGGAGGGAGGTGGGAGGGGGGTTCTGTAAGGGGAACACATGTATACCCATGGCAGGTTCATGTCAATGTATGGCAAAATCAACACGATAATGTAAAGAAAATAAATAAATTAAAAAAAAAAGAAATTCTAAAAGGGATTCACTGTCCCTGTATACACACACTTATGCCATTTGCAGTTACTATATTGGGTTAGCCAAAAAGTTTGTATAACCCAATTAACTTCTTGGTCAACTCATATATCAGAGCATTTTCTTGGTGAATAAGGAATGTGGAGAATGCAACCAGCTTTTGCTATGATAAATATATTATTTGCTTATGACATGGAGTCACTAAAAACTTGGGAACTTTCCTTACAAATAGATGGAATATTTTGGAAGGATTTAGACTGGCAAAGTACAGTAAAGCTCTGTATACCACCTACCAGATATTTGGGCGATTTGCTATTTTGTCATTAGCCACTCTCCCTTTAATTTTTTGCAGTATATTCATTAAGGAGGAAATATATTTAATTTGTTTGAGTGTAGAACAGATTTATTCAGGAAAGAAGCCTGAGCAAACACTAAGCTTCTCTTCTGAAGGAATTGTGCAGAGATTTGGCGGAGCAAAACCTGATAGATTGCAAAGCTGGGCATAGGACTGGCCATTTGCCCAAACTGTGAAGTAAGACAAGTCTGTCTTAAGCTCAACTTCCCACCTTTCTGTCCCTGTAGCATCCAAAGTTCTGTATCTTTTCCTGACATCTTTTCCCCTTATCCACTTATCATACTAAAACTTTATTGTCTTCTTCCTCAATCTCTTGGCTAGGGAATTGATAAACCACCAGTAAGCTGTTAATGAATACAAATGAGATTTATTCTGTCACTTTCTGAACCTTCAGATTTGGGCTTTAAACCCAAAGGAAGGAATGAAAATGTTACCCACTATGACAGGCTACTGGGGAATTTAAGAGACTATATGTGTTTTCTACATCCCTCATAAAACACTATGTACAGATATTCTCACTGCCTGCACATATATTGCAAATTCTGGCAGACAGTTTAAAAACTAAGGGTGTTGAGGTGGTAAAGTGGGAAACAAAGTTCAAATTAATTGATGCTTTTGAACTGTGGTGTTGGAGAAGACTCTTGGTAGTTCCTTGGAGTGCAAGATCTATCCAGTCCCTCCTAAAAGAGATCAGTCCTGGAAGGACTGATGTTGAAGTTGAAACTCCAATACTTTGGCCACCTGATGTGAAGAGCTGACTCACTTGAAAAGATCTTGATGCTAGGAAAGATTGAGGGCAGGAGGAGAAGGGGACAACAGAGGATGAGATGGTTGGATGGCATCACCCACTCAATGGACATGGGTTTGGGTGGACTCTGGGAATTGGTGATGGACAGGGAGGCCTGGCGTGCTGCAGTTCATTGGGTCGCAAAGAGTCGGACACAACTTAGCAACTGAACTGACTGACTGAATGCTCTTAATTTCAAATTATAAAACATTTTATACCTATCTATATAGCAATAATTTTTTGAATTAGTAGCACATAGACCTGCAGAATGGTTCTTATTAGGGTAATTTACACATTCTCTATACTTACTAGTACACATCTAGTAAGTGCCATACTGAGACATCAATTCAGGTCTCAGTGTCTGACTATGAAACCATTCTTTTCAATACATCAGAAATTTTCACATAAGGCATGATCTCTCTTCCATGTTTTCAATCCCATTTAATTCAAGTCTACCTATCCCTATGCCTCTCCTCCTGCTCCATTTGCCCATCTCTCTCATGTACTGAGTGTCTTGACACTCATTCTCTTGTGAACAAACACGTCCATATCTGTCTATGTGCAAGGAATCTGGAACCAGATGGCTTGGGTTCAAATTCCAAATTCACAAATTATTAGCTTATTTATGTTAACTTAAGTTGGATACCTAACTCAGTTTCTTGATCTGCAAAATGGGGAGATCATGAGTTCGTATATTGCAAGGTTGTTTATTAGACTGGATAAGCCAAAATATGTAAATTACTTAGAAGAATATCCAGAGTATTTTAAGTATTAAGTAAATGTCAGTTGATTATTCTCTTTTTTCCACCATGTCACTTTAAATAAAGCATATTTTTCCCCTGAAATGATACTTAAAACACTACCTAACATCCGTGCTTCTCATTCTCAATATAGATGGATTCGCTTCACTCTACAATCTCCATTCCACCTCAGTATTTCCCCATAGGTTCATCTACTTATCCTTCTGTTGTAAAAGGATGCGTTCCTTTTTTTCTTAGTTAGCCTTTTATCTCCCATCTCTTTAGCAACCTAACTTTTTTCTTTCTTGTATCTTTGATCTTTTCTTTCCACCAGCTTCTTCCCCTCAGTCTTCAACTATCCCCAAGAATCATTTCTTCTCTCAAACGTCTCAAATCTTTTCTCAAATTTCAGTCCTATATTTAGGTTTTATATCACTGTTAAACTTTTGAAAGGTAAACGTGTGGCATGAACTTTGCAGATTGAGAGAAATATTTTAAACTCCTCTCTGAAATTTGTAAGCTGGGTAAACTTGAACATGTGCACATCTCTGAGCCAGATGCATCATATAGAAAAAGGAAATAACCATTTCACTGAGTTGTTGAAAAAAATGAAATACTTTATTTTAAAAGGTGCTTAGTGTAGGTAGGGTTCTGTTTCTTGATCTTGATGTGCTTATAAAGTAAAGGAGGCTGTAGTTTGGGAGAATTCATTGAGTTTTACACTTACAATGTGTGCCCCTTTTGTATTTATGTTATAACACATATTTTTTTATCTTAGAAATTAAATAAACTATAGTGCAAATTCTGTCATGGAGAAAGTGCTCAATAATTGTGGCTGTTATTATATTTATTACTAGTAATTGAAATTTGGACTTCAACCACTCCAAGTTCATCAGTGACCTCTTATCAGTAAGTCCAATCCCTTTATCTGTTTGAAGATAAACACCATCATATTGAATCTTTTTTCTCCTTTGGCTTCCTCAATATGCCTGGGCTATTCCACTCAAATACCAATTCGCTCAGCTAGACTTTTGTTAGCAGATCCCTTTTTAATTATGAAAAGTTCTGTAAATTCATATATACACAGGATTTTCCATAATTATATATATATATAAAACTTCATATATATATATATATATGTAATAAACAGAGCATTCTTGTTTTTGTGTGAAGAACCGCAGAGCCATTCTGAACAAATTAGAGGGGTTGGTTTTGACAACTTATTTCAGTTGATAATAATGTGTGTAAAGATGGATATGCCTGTAAACTACAGTTTGGAGATACTTTGCACTGAGTAATAGTTTAATTCCAATAAGTAAAGAGTATCATAAAAGTTTATATTTGTCAGACAGTGTAAGAAGAATAGGAGTGAGAGGACAGGGAAAGAATATTTGGAGAGATATGATTGGAGCTAGAATAGTTTTTTGTCCAGAAAGTCAAATCCTGTGCTTGTGATACACAATTAATTGTTCCTCAATCTCTGGGGTAGCAGAACACTGAGACAGGAGTTAGACAATTTGGGTTTAAGTATCAGCAGTTTTACTTAGCCAGCAATGATGCACTGGGTAAATAATTTAAACCCCTGTGCTTCAGTTTTCTAGTCGTCTGATGGATGTAAAAGTCTCTCCTCTCAATCATTTTCAAAGTGTTGCTGTGGGGCTCAAATAATGTAATATATGTAGAGATGATTTGCAGCTCACATGACATGACACAGATGCAGGAGATTATTTGTAAGGTACTTGTTACATATCCCCTCCTGAGTTTTAGCTCAGTTATTATTAAGTCAAAAATCTAACTGGCTGTGTTAACAAAATGTAGCAATGACTCATAATAATTTAGTTTTGCTTTCTGGCAAATAGAACATCATTTGCTGAAAGAAACGAGAAAATACATGTCAAAGTCCTTTGAAATCTGTGACGTGATATTCACAAATCTTACTACTTAGTTGTCTTTATTACATATAAATATTTATATGCATATGCACTTATAAACATATGTGAATATTTAATACATTACATATGTGTGTCTTATATACATAATTTTAATGGGCAAACAAAAGGGGATTCAGGAGTCATTAAATTTTGACAGGTTTCTCTGATTACCATTCAATACTCAAAGCTACTGCTAAATTACAAGTATCTTACAAGGGAGTTTATCAACAATTATTAACAAATTATCAGGGGTCAGTCTTTAGATTAATTTGCATGAAGCTGAAACCATGGATAATAACAGCAAATGAAGTGGTATGTCCCAGCTCCACAGAAATATATCCTGCTAATTAAACAACAAAAAGTAAAATCCCACAATTTGAATGTGCCAGCTCTAATCTAGCTTCTGTGAATACACACACATGAATGACATGTTCAGCTGCTGAAAGGACAGTTTTGAGCTGCAGGAATCCAGAAATTATGTCAGTAGTAGCAATAATATTAATAATAATGATTACTTAAGTTTATATAGCAGATACATATAAGATTCAGAGGTTGAGCAAACAAGAGAGAAGCTGCATTGAGATAGCTGACTAAAGCGGGAAACATCTATTTTTGTAAAAGTGGATGGGAGCCAGAATCTTCCTGCTTGCTAACCAATTGTAATAATTTCATTTGGTCAGAAGTGATTCATATATGTTCACATTTGTAAAACACAGTTTTCTATCTGCTTCCACCTCTTCCCACTCACTATATTCTGCTTCCCTTTCTCATCATTAGTGTTTGGATTTTTGTTGTTGTTGTTTCTTTTTGGTTTTTATCATCCCTTCCTGTGTCTAGATTCCAGGAGAAAGATACATGTGACATCTTTACAAACTTTTACCATTTGCTTGAGATATCATTTAATTCCAGTATGTTTGGGGTTTGGTGGATGGAGCACTGCACTGAGGTTCAGATGTTTGGGTTCTTTTTCTAGTTCTGCCACTAAACTGTTGTGTGACTTGAAACAACTCTTTTCTATCTGGGTCTCCATTTTCTCATCAGTAAATGAGGGAATTAGGTAAAATTATGTTTCTCAGGTTCATTCTAGCTACACTCAGTATTTAAATATTCTATTTTGTGGACCAGATGACTTCCTTTGGTGTTATGGAATACCTAGAGAAATGTTTTCCAGTGAATAGGGCTATTAATAGAAATTTTGAGTTAGCTCATTACAGCTTTTAGACGTTTGCTTTGATAAAGGAGTTTAAACATAAATATGTTTGCCTATTATGGTACCATGTAAGGCCGCACAGCTTTAAGAACACTTGGTGAAGGAAAAGAAATACTCAGATATCATATTGAGGATTAATAGCATGAGACAATTTCAGCTTTGTTTAAAACAGGGTTCATAAATTTACAACGTCAAGGGATTCAGTGTTCTGGTGACAATTTGTGTTCAAAAGAAACAAAATATTCTAAGTTAAATTTTGTACACTGAGTACTAGCACGGGTCCACTTTAAACCAGCATATTATCTAAATCCATAGCACTTCAAAATGGAAGCTACTTGAACTAATCAAGAGAGTGTAAGGCTAGTAGAGATCCTAGTTGTAGCCTTCCCCCATCCCCGCCCCCTCGCCTTCAACTCAAGGCCTCAGTTTCTAGGTCTACAAGCTTAGATTAAGAAAGGAAAAAAAAAAGTGGATTTCCCATAAACGCTAGAGAGGGGCGTTTCACATTGGTTCAGCATTCCTTCGACCATTTCTTTCATTGAGAAATCGGACCACCTGTTGCTTCCAGGTTAGTTTTCTTGTTGCTTTGAATTCTTGCTCACCTTGATCTTGTGTGTGTGTGTGTGCGTGTGTGTTTGCGCGCGCGCTAGTGTGTCTCTGTGTTTAATCTTCTCTTTAGACTCCTTAAAGTACACCCACAGATATTTGTACAGTATTGCAAGGAAAACAAACTTTTTCAACAGCTATTAAGCGCGGGTAAGGAGCGAAGACCAGTCCCCCCCGCAACGGCCTTCCCCGCCTCCCCAGACTTCCCCCGCCTCCTCTCCGCTCACTTCCCCCGCCCCCACCGCTAACCCCACCCCCGCGCGCCAGGTCGGGGCAGAGTTACGTCACCCGCAGCCGGCGGTTCCTCGGCACGCGCCGGGCGCTGAGGGCAGCGGTGACCCGCGTGCTGGGCGCAGCGCAACCGGGAACTGTCCTTCCCCTACCCAACCGCCCTGTTGGTAGCTGAGGGAATCCTGCCCCCGCGGCGTCTGGCTGGAGAGGGTAGGGAAAGAGGCAAGTAGGAAGGCGGCTTGCTGTAACCCTCGGGTGCGGCTGTAGCGGGAGGCGTTTACCATTCTGAGGAGCATCCATTTGAAAGCCCTGTAAGGCGAAATGGTCTAACAAAACGCGGGTAGTTGTGGAGGGGAGGAGGCCCACCGGACTACCAGGGCAGAGGAACGGGGAGAGTCAGAGTAACCGGGAGGCCCTTGGTCCCTTGGCCTCAGGTGGTCAGGCTGCCTCAGTCTCGCAGCTCTGCTCCAAGCTTCGCATTGCGGATGGAGGTCCTGACAGACTAGTGGGAAACTTTTGGGTGAGGACCGGCAGGGAAGGTGTCCTACGAAAAACCGAGGACGGAAAAAGGGAGTTGAGCGGACATTAGTTGGTTAACTGACAACTTGGTGGGACAGGGCCATAGATTGAAGGAGTCTCTTTGAGGTGAAAGTCTCCAGAGATTTCCTTCATGGGGACAGCCTGAGGCAGAACAGGGAGGAAAATGGGGGCGTGGGGGTGCGAATTTAGAGCAGGCTAACTTCAGCTCGACATGAGGAAAATTTACCACAGAATTTTAGCTGTTGGCAAACGCGCGCTGCTGCCTCGGCGAACTCTGCGACGGCTCTTCTAACCGTCGATTCCAACCTTATGATTAGATATCAAGTATTTTTTTTTAGTTCCCTGAGTCGATTATTCTTCCTGTATGATAATAACTAATAATCCCTCTTAGCATTATTTATATTGTTTTCTTGTGGAAAAAGAAATCCACCCTGCCCGGATCAGCTGATGATATCATTTAGAATATTTTGTTTGTTTGAAATTTTAACACCTTATTGTCTTGGATATGGATAATAGAATTTTTATAGTTGTGCATTTAAAATACATTAAGCCTAATTACAGCGCTAGCAATTAGGGCCATTCAAGTTGAACTTCTAGTTTATTTTCCTACATAGACTGTAGACTCAAACCTTTCTACATAAAGGAATGTAATTGGAAATAAACTAATATTCAAAGCTAGTCAGTAGTCATAAGAATGCACTTCGAGATCTTGAGAAGGGAAATTTGATCACTAATTTTTAAATTATTTTGACAGTTTTGTTTCCTTTTTTTAAAAAAAGATTTAAAGAAAAATCTTGGTGAATATTTTGCATAAACAGACACGTGGATATGCAAGAGTAAAAAACAGGTAACACTTATCTGGAGTTAAATGAAGAAAGCAGTAGAAACTGAAAAGACCAAAACAAAACAAAGAGAACAAAAAGAGAAAAGCCATTTAGGTAGATTTCAAGGAGTAATGTTAAATAGCAAAAAAGAATAAGAAAGCCATTGCCCACCAAAACTTGCTTTCCTTGAAGGATTTTAAGTAATATTACACAATCATAGTAAGCACAACCACATCTTTTAATTAATGAAATTAGCTGTGCCTGGCACATAGTAAGCCCATATTACCCATTTGTTGGTTGTGCTCGAATGATATGAAATTTTTCCCTCTTTATTTTAACAGACTCTCTGCTGGATGCCAGAACTTCACTAAGGGTTTCTGTTATACTAACTATGTTTTATTTTTTTTTCAGAGTAACTGAAACCTATTGGAGGTTAATTCGCAACTGGAGTCTACCAAAGGTCCTTTCTTTTATCCACCCCCTACCTCTCTGCAGCCTCACTTAACCTCACACCTCAGGTGAGGGGGAAATCAGAGAAGGACAAGCAGCTTGCCGGTGCTGGTAGCCTCATTGCCAGTTTCTCCATCCATTTTAAGGCTACAGATAATCTGAAAGTAAGCATTAGGATTTTTTCAGATCTTCCTATTCCCCTAACAACCTTCATTTTTAGTGGGAGAATGTCTACTAGATATATAATCCTAATACTTTCCTTTAAATTGGAGGATAATTGCTTTACAATGTTGTGGTGGTGGAAAGTAGCATTGACATATAAAAACTTAAGTGAAATAGATAACTAGTGCAAAGCTGCTAAATAACGGAGCCCAGACTGGTGCTCTGTGATGACCTAGAGAGATGGATTGAGGGGGTGGGGTGGGGGAGGGAGGCTCAAGAGGGAAGGGGTGTGGGTGTGTGCGGGTGCGTGCTCAGTTGCATATTTTGAGGGTTTGTTCACATTGTAGCATGTATTGGTATTTCATTCAGATTTATATTTGAGTTTTGTATTTTAGTAAAGAGGCACTCAGTAAATAGTAGCATAATTGTTTAAATGTGGACTATATTACCCCAACAACAAATTTTACCCTAAACTCCCATACCTGACAGCATATGCTAATATAATGCAGTCTGTATAAATAGATAAGGCCTGAACCTGATTAAATTCTGTTATTTCATCCTTAGCTACTCAGAACATCTAAGCCTTAAACATTAACCGTCAGAAGACTTTGTATTTATCCATTCTGAGATGTGGCACAACCATGTCGTTTTTTTCTGACAAGATCCTGCTGTGACATCTTCTCCCATTGAAGTTCATCTGTGGATGGAAGGTAAGATGTTTTGAAATATCTTAGCTCTGCAGATCACATTTGATCTTTAATAGGCTCAGCTGCCCAGATTTCACAAAGTCTTAATATATAAAAACAAAATTATTTTGTAATATTTTACAGAAGATCCTTCGATATTAAAGATTTGAACCTGAATCTGTGTTTAAAGGTTCATAGCATTACGTTTTAATAAACACATTCTCAGAAAAATTTCCCTTTCTTGTTTAGTGTCTTCCTTGTATGACTGTTGGAATTAATGTATTAATTAAAACATTAATCATGAATTGGACTTAATAAATTTATTAATATATATTAATTAATATATAGTTATTGGAAGCAATCAAACATTTTAAAATAATGACATGAGGCAACCACACTAGTAAATAAAGCACACTGCCTAACAGATGTGATTTACATTCTTCTATTGGAAGGAGCTAATACTGACTGAAGAGAATGGGTAGAGAGTAGTAGATGCAATGAAAGGAGAAGTTAAATGTCATTAAGTAAATTAATTTTATTATTAAATATAGTTTGTTACATTTAAAATAAATTTGACATTTGAGAGCAAGGGCTATGCCTACCTCTATTACTTGCTGTTCACATTAATAGATATTGAAATAAATAATATGTTTACTGATTTAGGAGTAAGGGAAGGTCCAAAGTTGTCTTCTATCAGATGTCTTTATTAGCAATGCACTGAGGAGCACCTTAGAGAAGATTGGCTGCTCTTAACATTTTTTAATTATAGAAACTCTTCTAAAGATGATTAGTGATTGTGAAACTTTGCTTTATTGCAGTGTTTTCTTTACATAGGGATTACTAAAGACGGTTTAGCATATTCTGTTTTGTTAAGCAAAATGTTTAAGGTACTATATAGATGAAAATCATATTTTGTCATTATAGAATTATAATATCTTGTTTATACTTTACTTTTTAAACTTAATAAAGTTTTAATTCCCATCCATGAAAATAGTTATAGTGCATAAGTTTATCTTCACATTAATTTGAAATATTATAGTTATCTAGCACAAAAATTTATGTGAGAACTTACATCATTTATATCAATAAAATTATTTTTAGGCAGAGGCATGTCAAGTGAAAAGTAAATTTCAAAATTTTTGGTTCATAATTTAATTCTTTTATAATTCTTAATGTTACCATGTTTCTGTTTTGCATATACATTAACTGGTATTATATTTTAGATTCTATATATAAGTGACATACAGTGTTTGTCTTCAGTTTATTAAACTTGGCATACTATTCTGTAGGTCCATCCACTTTGCTTCAAATGACAGAATTTTATTCTTTTTCATGGATGAGTAATATGGTAGGTGGGTTCCATATCTTCACTATGGTAAATAGTTCTCCTATGAACATTGGGGTGTATGTATCTTTTTTAATTATTTTTTTCTCTTTTTTATTTTATTTGTTTTTCTCTTTACATTGTCGTGTTGGTTTTGCCATACACTGACATGAATCCGCCATGTGTATACATGTGTTCAGAACCAACCTCCCAACTCCCTCCCGATTCCATCCCTCTGGGTCATCCCGGTGCACCAGCCCTGAGAACCCTGTATCAAGCATCAAACCTGTGCTGGCGATTGATTTCACATATGATAATTTACATGTTTCAATGCCATTCTCCCATATTATCCCACCCTTGCCCTCTCCCATAGAGTCCAAAAGCCTGGTCTATATATCTGCATCTCTTTTGCTGTCTCGCATACAGGGTTATCATTACTATCTTTCTAAATTCCATATATATGCGTTAGGATACTGTATTGTTGTTTTTCCTTCTGGCTTATTTCACTCTGTATAATAGGCTCCAGTTTTGTCCTTGTTTTTGTTTTTATTTTTTTTTTTACTTTACAATAAATATTGTATTGGTTTTGCCATACAGTGACAAGAATCCGCCATATGTGTACATGTGTTCCCCAACCAGAACCCCCCATCCCACGTCCCTCCCCATTCCATCCCTCTGGGTCATCCCAGTGCACCAGCCCCGAGCAGCATGTAGCATGCATCGAACCTTGACTGGGATTCGTTTCACATACGGTAATTTACGTGTTACAAGAAGACTATGTTCTGTATCTGTGCTGTCCAGTGTAGCAGGCCTCAAGCAACATGTGACTTTTGAGCACTTACACTGTGGCTAGTCTCCCATCAGGAAGCTTCCATAAGCTTCCTTCTCAATCAGAGGGCAGACAGAATGAAAGCCACAATCACAGAAAACCAACCACCTCAGTCAAACTGATTCAAATGTATTCTTTTTTATGGCTGAGTAATATTCCATGGTGTATATGTACCACAGCTTTCTTATCCATTCGTAGATATGCAGTCAATATGGAATTGCTGGGTGATATGGTAGTTCTATTTTTAGTTTTTTGAGACCCCTTCATATGGTTTTCTACAGTGGTTGCATCAATTTTAATTCTCACCAGCAGTGTACAAAGGTTCCCTTTTCTCCACATCCTCTCCAACATTTGTAATTGTGGACACTTTGATGATAGCCATTTCTGACAGATGTAAGGTGATATTTCATTGTTGCTTTTATTTGCATTTCTTTAACAATTAGCAGTGTTGAACATCTTTTCATCTACCTCCTGACCATCTGCTTCCTTACAAAAATGTCTATTCAAGTCTTCTGCCCATTTTTTATTGGCTTTTTTAAATGTTAAGTTCTATGAACTGTTTGTGTATTTTGGATATTAACCCCTTAGTAGTCTTATCATTTGCAAGTATTTTCTGCATTTCTGTAGGTAGAGTTTTATTTTTATCAGTGGTTTCCTTTGCTGTGCAAAAGCTTTTAAGGAGCAAGCTGCCATTTACTTATTTTTGCTTTTATTTCTTTTGCCTTAGAAGACTGATCCAAGAAAATATTGCTGTGATTTATGTCAAAGAATATTCTGCCTATATTTCTTCTAGGAGTTTTATGGTATCAGCTCTTACATTTAGGTCTTTAAAGCATTTTGAGTTTTATTTTTATATATGGTATGATGGAATGTTTTAATCTCATTGTTTTATATGTGTCTGTCCAGTTTTCCCAGCACCACTTGTTTAAAAGTCTGTCTTTTCTCCATTGTATATTCTTGACTCCTTTGTCATAGATTAGTTGATCGTGGGTGCATGAGTTTATTTGTGGTATCTCTATTCTGTATCATTGATCTGTGTCTGTTTTTGTGCAAATACCACACTGCTTTGATACTGTGGCCTTGTATTATAGTCTGAAGTCTGAGAGGTTTTTATCTCCAGCTTTGTTCTTTTTTCTCAAGATTGCTTTGGCAGTTTGGCATTTTGTGTGGTTTCATATTAATTTTAGGATATTTTTTCTACTTCTGTGAAAAATGTCATGGGTATTTTAATTGGGATTGTATTAAATCTCTAGATTGCTTTTGGTAGTATGGACATTTTAAAAATGATTAATTCTCCCAGACCAAAAGTATGGGATATATTTGCATTTCTTTGTATCATCTTCAATTTTTTTCATCAATATTTTATAATTTTCAGAGTACAGATCTTTCACTTTCTTGGTTCAGTTCATTCCTTGGTATTTTATTCTTTTTGATGCAACTTTAAGTGGAATTGTTTTCATGACTTTTATTCCTAATATTTCATTATTAGTGCATAGAATTGTGACATGTTTCTGTATATGAATCTTGTATCTTGAAAACTTGCTAAAATCATTTATTCAGATAGTTTCTGGGTGGAGACTTTAGAATACTTTTTATAATGTATCATATCATCTGCAGACTGTGAATTTTTTCACTTCCCTTCTGATTTGGATAATTTTTATTATTTTTCTTATCTGACATTTGTGGCTAGGACTTCCACTGCTATGTTAGATAGAAGCGGTGAGAAGGGGCATGCTTGTCTTGTTACTGAATTTAGCAGGAAGGCTTTGAGTATTATATTGATTGTGGGTTTGTCATAAATGGTATTTATTATGTTGAGATATGATCCCTCTGTACTCACTTTGATCAGAGTTTTTTTGATGAATGGATGTTGAATTTTATCAACTTCTATTTCTGTGTCTATTGAGATGATCATGTGATTTGATTTTCATCTTTCCTTTTGTCATTGTGATGTATCACATTATTGATTTGTGAGTGTTGAACCATCTTTGTGACCTTGGAATAATTCCAAGTTGATTATGGTATATGGTATGGTATATATATATATATTGTTGGATTCAGTTTCCTAATATTTTGTTGAAGATTTTTTGCATCTGTATAGAAAAGACCTTGAATGTTCTTCTACTCTTAATGATGTTTTATACTAAAGCATGTGTGTGATTCTGAGGACTGTATATCTAGGAAGAATAAAGCAACTGGGGGTATAGATGACTTCACTGTGAGAAACAAAAGCCATTCAAGTGTGGATCTGTTTCTTTTTGTGTGTGTGTGTGTGTGAGCCAATTACCTTTTATTGTTTTTGAATAAATTTATTTATTTTAATTGGAGGCTAATTACTTTACAATATTGTGGTAGTTTTTGCCATACATCTACATGAATCAGCCACGAGTCTACATGTGTTCCCCCATCCTGAACTCCCCTCCCATCCCATCCCATCCCTCTGGGTTGTCCCAGAACACTGGCTTTGAGTGCCCTGCTTCATGCATCAAACTGGCACTGGCCATCTATTTTACGTATGGCAATATACATGGTTCAATGTTATTCTCTCAAATCATGCCACCCTCCTTCTCCCACAGAGTCCAAAAGTGTGTTCTTTAAATCTGTGTCTCTTTTGCTGTCTTGGATATAGTCATCATTACCATATTTCTAAATTCCATATGTATGTGTTAATATACTGTATTGGTGTTTCTCTTTCTGACTTACTTAATTCTGTATAATAGGCTCCAATTTCATCCACCTCATTAGAACTGATTCAAATGCATTATTTTTAATAGCTGAGTAATATTCCATTTTGTATATGTACCACCACTTCCTTATCCATTCATCTGCTGATAGACATCTAGGTTGCTTCTATGTCCTGCTGCTGCTGCTAAGTCACATCAGTCGTGTCTGACTCTGTGTAACCCCATAGACAGCAGCCCACCATGCTCCTCTGTCCCTGGGATTCTCCAGGCAAGAATACTAGAGTGGGTTGCCATTTCCATCTCCAATGCATGAGAGTGAAGAGTGAAAGTGAAGTCACTGAGTCTTGTCTGACTCTTCGCAACCCCATGGACTATAGCCTACCAGGCTCCTCCATCCATGGCATTTTCCAGGCAAGAGTACAGGAGTGGGTTGCCATTTCCTTCTCCATCTTCCATGTCCTAGCTGTTGTAAACAGTGCTGCAATGAATAGTGGGGTACATGTGTCTCTCTCAATTCTGGTTTCCTTGGTGTTTATGTCCAGCAGTGGGATTGCTAGGTCATATGGGAGTTCTATTTCCAGCTTTTTAAGGTATCTCCATATAGCTGTCCATAGTGGCTATACTAGTTTGCATTCCCACCAACAGTGTAAGAGGGTTCCCTTTTTACCACAGCCTCTCCAGCATTTATTGTCTGTAGACTTTCTGATGGCAGCGATTCTGACCAGCGTGAGATGGTACCTCATTGTGGTTTTGATTTGCATTTCTCTTATAATGAGTAATGCTGAACATCTTTTCATGTGTTTGTTAGCCATCTGTATGTCTTTGGAGAGATGTTTGTTTAGTTCTTTGGCCCTTTTTTTATTGGGTCATTTATTTTTCTGGAATTGAGCTGCTTGTATGTTTTTGAGATTAATTATTTGTCAGTTGTTTCATTTGCTATCATTTTCTCCCATTAGGAAGTCTGCCTTTTCACCTTGCTTATAGTTTCCTTCACTGTACAAAATATAAGTTTAGTTTGGTCCCATTTGTTTATTTTTGCATTTATTTACATTACTCTGGGAGGTGGGTCATGGAAGGATCTTGCTGTGACTTATGTCAGAGAGTGTTCTGCCTATGTTTTCCTCTAATCATTTTATAGTTTCTGGTGTTACATTTAGATCATTAATACATTTTGAATATATTTTTGTGTATGGTGTTACAAAGTGTTCTAGTTTCATCCTTTAACAGGTGGTTGACCAGGTTTCCCTGCACCACTTGTTAAAACTAGTGGTTTTTTTCTTCATTGTATATTTTTGCCTCCTTTGTCAAAGATAAGCTGTCCATAGGTGCGTGGGTTTATCTCTGAGCTTTCTAATTTATTCCATTGATCTATATTTTTGTCCTTGTGCCAGTGCCATACTTTCTTGGTGACTGTAACTTTGTAGTCTGATGGCAGTCAGGTTGACACCTCCAGTTTCATTCTTCTTTCTCAAGATTGCTTTAGCTATTTGAGGTTTTTTACTTCCATACAAATTGTGAAATTATTTGTCCTAGTTATGTGAAAAATACTGTTGGTAGCTTGATAAGGATTGCATTGAATCTGTAGATTAATTTGGGTACTATACTCATTTTCACTCTATTGATTATTGCAATCCACAAACATGATATATTTCTTCATCTATTTGTTTCATCTTTGAGTTCTTCAGCAGTTTTTTTTTTAAATTTTCTATATGTAGGTCTTTTGTATCTTTAGGTAAACTTATTTCAAAGTATTTTATTTTTTGTTGCAATAGTGAATGTGATTCTTTTCTTAATTTCTCTGTTTTCTCATTGTTAGTGTATAGTAATGCAAGGGATTTATCTGTGTTAATTTTATATCCCACAACTTTACTAGCAGGGTTACTAGCTAGTAGTAATTTTCTGGTGGTGTCTTTTGGGTTTTCTATGGAGAGGACCATGTCATCTGAAAACAGTGAGAGTTTTACTATTTCCATTCCAGTCAGGATTCTTGTATTTATTTTCTTCTCTGATGGCTGTGGTTTGGACTACCAAAACTGTTGAATAGTAATAGTGAGAGTGGGCACCCTTGTCTTGTTCCTGATATTTGGAGGAAATGCTTTCAGTTTTCTTGCCATTGAGGATGTTTGCTGTGGGTTTGTCATATACAGCTTTAATTATGTTGAGGTATGTTCTTTCTATTCCTGCTTTCTGGAGAGTTTTGATCATAAATCATTGTTTTATTTTGTCAAAGGCTTTCTCTGCATCTATTGAGATAATCATTTGGTTTTTATCTTTCAATTTGTTAACATTGTGTATCATATTGACTGATTTGTAAATATTGAAGAATCCTTGCATCCCTGGGATAAAGCCCACTTGGTCATGATAAATGATCTTTTTAATATGTTGTTGGATTATGTTTGCTAGAATTTTGTTGAGGATTTTTGCATCTATGTTCATCAGCGATATTGGCCTGTAGTTTTCTTTTTTTGTGGCATCTTTGCCTGGTTTCGGTATTAGGGTGATGGTGGCCTCATAGAATGAGTTTGGCAGTTTACCTTTCTGCAACTTTTTGGAAGAGTTTGAGTAGGATAGGTGTTAGCTCTTCTCTAAATTTTTAGTAGCATTCATCTTGATGCTGTCTGGTCCTGGACTTTTGTTTTCTGGAAGATTTTTGATTACAGTTTCAATTTCTGTGCTTGTGATGGGTCTGTAAAATTTTCTATTTCTTCCTGGTTTGGTTTGGATGGGTTATACTTTTCTAAGAATTTGTCCATTTCTTCCACATTGTCCATTGTATTGGCATATATTTGTTGATAATAGTCTCTTATGATCCTTTGTATTTCTGTGCTGTCTGTTGTGATTTATCCATTTTCATTTCTAATTTTATTGATTTGATTCTTCTCCCTTTTTTTCTTGATGAGTCTGGCTAATGGTTTGTCTATTTTATTTATCTTCTCAACCGGCTTTTAGTTTTGTTGATTTTTGCTATAGTCTCCTTTGTTTCTCTTTCATTTATTTCTGCTTCCATTTTTATGATTTCTCTCCTTCTACTAACATTGGGGTTATTCTCCTTTTAGATGCTGTAGGAGTAAAGTTAGGTTGTTTATTTGATGTTTCTCCTGTTGATTGAGGTTGGTTTGTATTGCTATGAACCTCCCTCTTAGCACTGCTTTTACTGACTCCCATAGGTTTTGGGTTGTCTTGTTTTCATTTTCACTTGTTTCTATTCATGCTTTGATTTTGTTTTTGATTTTTGCTGTGATCTGTTGGTTATTCAGACGGATGTTGTTTAGCCTCCATATGTTTGTGTTTTTAATAGTTTTTTTCCCCTGTAGTTGACATCTAATCTTACCACATTGTGACCAGAAAAGATGCTTGAAATTATTTCAATTTTTAAAAATATACCAGGGCTAGAATTATGGCCCAGGATGTGATTAGTCCTTGGGAATGTTCTGTGTGCACTTGAGAAAAAGTTGAAAATATTGGTTTTAGGTGAAATGCTCTATAGTTACCGATTAGATCTAACTGGTCCATTGTATCATTTAAAGTTTTTGTTTCTTCCTAATTTTCTGGTTGCTTGATATATCCATAGGTGTGAGTAGTGTATTAAAGCCCCACACTATTATGAGTTGCTGTTAATTTGCCCTTTTATCCTTCTTAGCATTTGTCTTTATGTATTGAGGTGCTCCTGTGTCAAGTGCATATATATTTATAATTTTTATATCTTCTTGGATCCTTTGATTATTATGTAGTTTCCTTCTTTTTCTTTTACCAGGGTCTTCATTTCAAAGTCTATTTTATCTGATATGAGTGTTGCTACTCCTGCTTTGTTTTGGTTCTCATTTGCATGAAATATCTTTTTCTAGCCCTTAACTTTCAGTCTGTGTGTGTCCCTTGTTTTAGGTGGGTCTCTTGTACACAGCATATATAAAGTTCTTGTTTTTGTATCCACTTAGCCTGTGTTTGTCTTTTGGTTGGAGCATTTAACCCATTTACATTTAAGGTGATTATTGATAAGCGTGATCCTGTTACCATTTACTTTGTTGTTTTGGGTTTGTCTTTATAAAACATTTCTGTGTTTCCTGTCTAGAGAAGATCCCTTAGCATTTGTTGAAGAGCTGGTTTGGTGGTTCTGAGTTCTCTCAGCTTTTGCTTGTCTGTAAAGTTTTTAATTTCTCCTTCATATCTGAATGAGATGTTTGCCTGTTAGCTTAATCTTGGTTGTAGGTTTTTCTCTTTCATCACTTTAAGTATGTCTTGCCATTCCTTTCCAGCCTAAAGAGTTTCTTTTGAAAGATCAGCTGTTATCCCTATAGGGACCCCCTTGTGTGTTATTTGTTGCTTTTCCCTTGCTGTTTTTAAGTTTGCTCTTTGTGTGTGATCTTTGTTAGTTTTTTTAATATGTGTCTTGGGGTGTTTCACCTTGGATTTTTCCTGTTTGGGTTTTTCTGGGTTTCTGGATTTGCAGAGCTATTTCATTCCTCATTTTAGGAAAGTTTTTGACTGTTATCTCCTCAAGTATTTTCTCATATACTTTCTTTGTGTCCTCTTCTTCTGGGACACCTATGATTCAAATGTTGGGGCACTTAACATTGTCCCAGAGGTCTCTAAGGTTGTCCTCATTTCTTTTAATTCTTTTTTCCTCTCTTGTTTATTTATTTCCACCATGTAAAATAGTTAACACCTCACTTATCCTATCTTCTGCCTTAGTTATTCTACTGTTGATTCCCTCCAGAGTGCTTTAATCTCAGTTATTGCATTGTTCATTATTGATTGACTATTTCTTCTAGGTCCTTGTTAAACATTTCTTGTATTTTCTCAATCCTTGTCTCTACTCTATTTATCTGCTAATTCATTTTGTTTTCAAGATTTTGGGTCATATTTACTGTCATTATTCTGAATTAGTTTCCAGGTTGACTCCCTATCTCCTCCTCTTTGATTTGGTTTGGTGGGTTTTTATCATGTTTGATCACCTTCTGAATGCTTCTCTGCCTTTTCATTTTGTTTAGATTGCTGTGTTTGGGGTGCCCTTTCTGTAGGCTGGAAATTCATGGTTCCTCTTAATTGTGGAGTCCACTCCCTGTGGGTGGGTTAGATTAATGGATTGCCAAGTTTTCCTGGTTGGGGGAGCTTATGTCTGTGTTCTATTGGGTGGAGCTGTATCTCTTCTCTCTGGAGTGCAATGATGTGTCCAGTAGTGAGTTTTGTGGTGTCTCTGGATTTGTCCTGGCTTTAAGCAGCCAAATGCCAGCCAATGCTCCTGGTTGTGTTCCTGTTTTGCTGCCGAATTATCATGGTGTGTCTTGCTTGGACCTTGTTGACTCTTGGGTGGAGCTTTGTTTCAGTGTAGGTATGGAATTTTTGGTGAGGTCTTTTTTTATTAATGTTCCCTGGAGTCAGGAGTTCTCTGTTGTTCTAAAGTTTTGAAGGTAAACCTGCTCCTGGCTTCTGGTCCTTCCCTTACAGCAGCCTCAAGTCTTCTCCATACATAGAACAAAGAAAATAAAACCCCTAGCTTAATAGTGAAACAGTTACCCTGAGAGAGGAACACCCAGAGAGATTCACAGAGTTATATAGAGAAGATAAGAGGGAGGAGGGGGATAGATGTGACCAGGAGTGGAAAAGGGGAGTCAAAAGTGGAGAGAGTGATTTAGCCAGTAATGAATCCTCTAAGTGCTCTCCAAGCCCAGGACACCTGGAGAGATTCACATGTTATGTAGAGAATAGAAGAGGGAGGAAGGAGATAGCAGCGACCTGGAGGAGAAAAGGGAGAGTCAGAAGGGGAGAGTGCAGTGAAGCCAGTAATCAAAATCCCTATGTGAAAATGGATACTGAAGATTACATTCTTAAAGGTACAAAATTGATAACAATACCAAAAAGCAAAGATTAAAAACCTAGAATAGAGGTTAGCTTCTCAAAAATATGATATAAAAAGACAAAACAAAATCAATCACAAAAATTAAAAAAAATAAATATATGGAATTTTTTTAAAAAAATAAGGTCTTTTTTGGAAAAGTAATAGTAGGCTATAAAAATGAAACTTAAAGGAGTAATAAAGACCTAAGATTTTAAAAAAAAATTAAAAGGTGACAATAGTGAAAATATATCTAGGAATTTCTCTGGAGCTGTTGTGGGCAGTGTGGGGTCAGTTTAGTGTCAGTCCCTTATTCCAGCCTGTACTTGTTCTCAAGGTCTATAGGTGCCTCTCAAATGCACAGTCAGTATTAACTGCAGGGTTTTAGTCTGTTGCACCTGTCACTTCCAGAGCTGTTTCTTCTTCTTTATTTTACCTTCCTCTGTTTGCAAGTCTTGTCAGTGTCTAATTTGTACCCTGATACAAGCAGGCGAAGGTGACCACTTATTTAGGCTCAGTTGTAAAGGTGTATTGAGGTGACTGAGGAACACCACAAACAAATACCACTGGCACGTGTTGGGTATGCTTGCAGTGGATGGACCCCACTGGGTTTGCCACAGCCCAAGGTGGCATGTGCTTCTTGGGTCTACACTGCTCAGGCTCTAGGCTGCTCTGCAAGGGCACTGTCCAAGTGGGCCGTGTGTTTTGTGCATTTCCCACGTCTAAGCTGCTCAGGTTCTCGGCTGCTCCGCAAAGGCACAGACCCGGATGGACTGTGCGTTTTGTGCCCTTCCCAGGTCTGAGCAGCTCAGGTGACTGGGTGTTTGGTGAGTGCACTCTCCCAGGTGGACTTATGTCTTATTCACCTCCCTGGTCCTGGCTGTTCGGTTTCCTCGTGCGCAGCAAGAGCACAGCCCCAGGTGTGCCATGTGTCACCTCTTAGGATCTGATCTCAGGCTGTGATACACCTGGTGAATGTAAACCATCCAGGATCCCAGGAAGACGTGGTTAGCAACTGAGAGCCTGCTCACAGTTTGATGGAAGATGGAGTCTCTGGGGCTAAGATTGCAGTAGCCCCTTGCCTTCAGCCTCTGGTTGTCACATGCCTGCCTCTCTGTCTCTGAGGAGGGAGAGCCCTAGATTGCAGCTTGCTTGCCCTCCTTTGGAAGGTCTCTCTCTCTCTCTCTTTGTTTTTGATTGCTCTGGTGATCCCATGGTTTGCGTTGCTATCTCACATTAGCTCCCTCCAGTTGTCCTCCAGGTGTTCACACTTGGCCTTTACCCTCAGGATCATTGATGCAGTGCGTGCCTTCATGCCCAGCCCCCACTCACTGGTGGCTGATGTGAGCATCTGTGCCACCTCTCCCTCTCCACTCGTGGTTGTGGTTAGTTCCATATTCTGTGGGTATATTTTTTTCTCCCAGTTATGTTGCCCTCTGAGATTCCAAAACTCCCCACAGACAAACTGTGTGGAAACTACTCCTCCTTCATGATTCCCTCCCCAGGACGATCTCCATCCCTAAATCTTTTGTTTCTGCTTTTGTCTTTTATATTTTGTCCTACCTCCTTTCAAAGAGGCTGCCTTTCTGGGTGCTTGGTGTCTTCTGCCAGTATTCAGAAATTGTTTTCTGGAAGTTGCTCAACATTAAAATGATCTTTTGATGAGTTTGTGGGGGAGAAAGTGATCTCCCTGTCCTATTCCTCTGCCATCTTAAGAATGCCCTCTCTTATGAATTTTTGTATCTCTTACCAATTGTTATTTCTACCTTTCATTTTACATTTTACTCATTTGCATCCTCTCTTCTTGATGATGCTGTTTATCAAATTTTTTACCTTTTCAAAAAACCAGCTCTGAATTTCATTGATTTTTTTAAAAAGTTATTTCTACTCTCATCTTTATTATTTCATTCGCTCTGACTTGGGTTTTCTTTTTTATCCTTTTTCTAATTCTTTTGTAAATTTATTTTTTTAATTTTTAATTGGAGGATAATTGCTTTGCCATGTTGTATTAGTTTCTGCCATATAATAATGTGAATCAGGCATAAGTATACATATATCCGCCTCCCTTTTGAGGGGGTTTCCTTGGTGGCTCAGATGGTAAAGAATCCACCTGCAATGTTGGAGACCTGGTTTCGATCCCTAGGTTGGGAAGATCCTCTGGGGGAGGGCATGGCAGCCCACTCCAGTATTCTTGCCTACAGAATCCATGTGGACAGAGGAACCTGGCGGGCTACCATCTGTAGGGTTGCAAAGAGTCAGATATGACTGAGTGACTAAGCATAGCACACCTCCCTCCCACTCTTGCCATTCCCACCTCTCTGGATTGTCACAGAGCACCAGGTTGTGCTCCCTGTGTTATATAGCAACTTTCCACTTTCATATGGAAATGTACATGTTTCAGTGCTACTCTGTCAATTTGTCATACCCTCTCCTCCTTTTTCTAATTTTAGGTGTAGGTTAGGTTGACTTTTTCAGATTTTTTTGGAAAAGTATTTTTGATGCATCCCATAGGTTTTGGTTAGTCATGTTTGTGTTTTCATTTGTCTCTGTATTTTTTTTAACTTTCTTGAGTGGTCCATTGGTTCTTTTTTTTTTTAATTGTTATTATTTTTTCCTTACATTATCGTGTTGGTTTTGCCATACATTGACATGAATCTGCCATGTGTATACATGTGTTCCTCTTCCAGAAACCCCTCCTACCTCCCTCCTGATTCCATCTCTCTGGGTCATCCCTATGCTCCAGCCCTGAGCACCCTGTATCATGCATCAAAAACATTTTATTTAGTCTCCACATGTTTTTGTTTTTTGCAGTTTTTTTCCTGTTGATTTCTAATCTCATAGTGTTATGGTTGGAAAAGATTCTTGGTATAATTTCAGTTTTTAAAAATTTACTGCTGTTTATTTTATGGCTTAGCATGTGATCAGTCCTGTAGAATGTTCCATGTGCAATTGAAAATAATGTGTTTTCTTCTTTTTTTGAATGGGTTGTCCTATTTTGTGTGTGTATGTAGCATTTAGAACCATCCGGTGTTATATGTCTTTTAAGGCCAGTGTTTCCTTATTCATTTTTTATCTGGCTGATCTGTCCATTGATGTACATGGTATATTAAATGCTCCATTATTGAGTTATTATTGATTTCTCCCACCATGTCTATTAACCTTTATGTATTTAGATGCTCCTATTTTGAGTACATATATATTTAAAATTGTTATAACTTCCTCTTGGATTGATTCCCTGATCATTATATAGTGTCCTTCTTTTTCTCCTGTAACAGTCTTTGTTTTTTTTTTTTAAGAGCAATGTTAGGTATATTATGTAGAATTATACAGGGAAACATTATAAAGTCATTAAAATTTTCATTTCAAAGAAAACTCAATATGGAAAACACTCAGCGGTTAAGGCGGGAAAGTGGCTGCTTCTTCATTTTTTTTTTTAAATTTTCTTTACTTTATTGTGTTGGTTTTGCCATACAATGACATGAAACCACCATGGGTTTACATATGCTCCCCCTCCAGAACCCCCCTCCCTCCTCCCTCCCGAATCCCTCCCCCTGGGTCATCTCGGTGCACAAGCCCCGAGCATCAATCCTGGGCTGGCGATTGATTTCACATATGGTAATTAACATGTTTCAATGCCATTCTCCCATATCATCCCACCCTTGCCCTCTTCCACAGAGTCCATGAGTCTGTTCTATACATCTGCATTCCTTTTGCTGTCTCGCATGCAGGGTTCTCGTTACCATCTTTCTAAATTCCATATATATGCGTTAGTATACTGTATTGTTGTTTTTCCTTCTGGCTTACTTCATTCTGGATAATAGGCTCCAGTTCCATCCACCTGAGTAGAACTGATTCAAATGAATTTTTTTTTAATGCTGAGTAGTATTCCATTGTGTATCTGTACCACAGCTTTCTTATCCATTCGTCAGTTGATGGGCATCTAGGTTGCTTCCATGTCCTGGCTATTGTAAACTGTTCAAATAGACACTTTGAAGTCTATTTTGTGTAATGTAAGTATTGCTACTCTGACTTTCTTTTGATTTACATTTGTATGGATTACATTTTTTTCATTCCCTGACTTGCAATTTCTGTTTGTTTTGTTTGCTTGTTTGTTTATTGTTTGCCACACTATGTGATCTAAGTTCCCCAACCAGGGATCAAACATGTGGCCCCTGCAGTGGAAGCACAGATTTTTAACCACAGATTTTTATGTATAATTATATATATAATTGTAATTATATATAAATATATATTTAATGTATATTAAAATAAGTTAAATATATATATATTTATATATATATATAAATGTGTGTGTCTTGTTTTTGTAACCATTCAGCCATTCTTGGTCTTTTGATTGGAGGATTAGTTCATTTGCATTCAAGGTAATTCTTAAGTATATTTTTATTGCATTTTGTTGAATGTTTTGGGGTTGTTTTGTAGGTCTTCTTTCTTTACCTTTCCTCTTTTGGTCTCTTCTCTTGTGATTTGATACCTATCTCTAGTGCTGTGGCTGGATTCTTTTTTGTGTGTATATTTATAGATTTTTTGTGGTTACTATGAGGTTTTAATATAGCAATATATGTGGGTGGAGTCAAGGTCCTATATAGATGTCATCTAGCAATATATAGCAATCATATATACATATGCTGCTCTCTTATTTTTTCACAGATTTTTAAAGTTGCTGATATCTTAATTTCAAATGCTTTTTAATGACCTTGCATTTGTAATCTCTTCCCCTCATGATTACTGTATTTGATACAATATTTTACATATAATTATTATGGGTATCCCATGTCTCCTTATTGTGGATATAGATGATTTTTACTACTTTTTCCAGTAATTTTCCTACTAGCTTTGTCTGTGAATGATTTATTACCTTTACTGAATGTTTGTCTTTACCAATGAGTTTTCTTATTTTGTAATTTTCTCACTTTAAATATCTCATACCTGGGGTTCAAGATGGTGGAGTTAAAGGATGTGTGCTCATCACCTCTGGCAAGAGCACCACATTACAGAAAGTTAGTCAGTATGAAAAAAGCAGAGAGTTATGTCCTAGGTGAAGAGACAATATAAAACCCCAGAAAAACAACTAAATGAAGTAGAGATAGGCAGTCTTTCAGAAAAAAATTCAGAATAATGATAGTTAACATGAGCCAGAATCTTGAAAACAGAATGGAGAAGATGCAAGAAATGTTTACCAAAGACCTAGAAGAACTAAAGAACAAATGAACAGAGATGAACAATACACTAGAAGGAATCAATAGCAGAATAACTGAGCCAGAGCACGTAAGTGACCTGGAGGCCAGAATGGTGGAAATCACTGCCACAGGACAGGATATAGAAAAAAGAATGAAAAGAAATGAAGGCAACCTAAGATACCTCTGGTACAATATTAAATGCACCAACATTTGCAGAATAGGGTTCCCAGAATGAGAAGAGAGAGAGAAAGGACCCAAGAAAATATTTAAAGAGATAGCTTAAAACTTGCCTAACGTGCAAGGAAATAGTCAACCAAGTCCAGGAAGCAGTCTCAGGCAGAATATACCTAAGGAGGAATGCACCAAGACACATAGTAATCAAACTGAAAAAAATTAAAGGCAAAGATAAAATATTAAAAGCAACAAGTGAGAAACAACAGATAACATACAAATCATCTCCCATCAGGTTATCATCTGGTTTTTCAGCAGAAACTCTGCAAGTCAAAAGGGAATGGCACAATATATTTAAAGTGAGGAAAGGGAAGAACCTGCAACCAAGAATACTCTACCCAGTAAGGCTCTCATTCAGATTTGATGGTGAAATCAAAAGCATTTCAGACAAACAAAAGTTAAGAGAATTCAGCACCACCAAAACAACTTTACAACAAATGCTAAAAGAACTTCTTTAGGCAGGAAATACAAGGAAAAGACTTACAGAAAATAAACCTAAAACAGTAAAGAAAATGGTATAGGATCCTACACATTGATGATTACCTCAAATGTAAATGGATTAAATGCACCAACCAAAAAACATATACTGGCTGGACATATGAAAATATGTGCATGTATGCACTTCCATTTACAACATTACTCTGTTTGGCTCCCCAGATTGTACGTAATTATTTTATATTTTAGGTTAATCATGTTCCCGTTATGGCCTGTGATTGTAATTATCTTTTTTTTCTGGTTACTGATTGTGAAAAATGATGAACAGCTTTTCCTATTGTGATTATGTAACTGTTACTCACTTCATACCATTATATCATGTTTGATCAACAGAAAAGTTATAGAATTCTATATCAGCAAAACTACCATTTAATAGAAAAATGTGTAATCACTTCTTAAAATCCAAGTGCATATCAGAATTATCTTGAAATTTTTTGAAAATACGAATGCCCAGGTACTGCTTTTTTCACCAAAGCTCCAGATATATTTCTAATGAGCAGTCATGTTTAAAACAACTGGACTCTCTGATGATCTTTTGCTTTTATTTAGTTTCACTTTTTCTATTTCATATTCAGTGTTCCCATTTCATTTAGTTTATGTTTCCCAATTTCTTCATCTCTTTTTTTTTGGATGTTCTTTCTCAAGTCTTCATTAAATGTATTAGAAAAGCTTTTGTATGCGCGTGCGCGCGCGCACACACACACACACACACACACACACACACATATATATATAGTGTGTAATATATATTTTAGAAAGCTTATGAATTTTTTCCTAACTACAGAGGTTACTACATTTTGATTCTACTTGTTTGACTTAGTATGAATAGAATGCTAGATTTCTAATTAAATAGATATGCCATAAGCAAGAGAGGTTTACTATAAAGCACAGGGAACTATAGTCAATATTTTATAATAACGTACAATGGAAAATAATCTCAAAATAATATATGTGTATATGTGTAGCTGAATCACCTTACTGTGTACCTGAAACATTATAAGTTAACTGTACTTCAATGAAATATATGTATTAAGGGAAAAATAATCTCATACCTCTTCTTTCTGACCTATAGAGCTTGTGCTGAAAATCAGCTGATAGCCTTATGGAAGTTTCCTTGTTTTTTATTTATTACTTTCTGCTTTTTACTATCCCCTCTTCATCTTTTTTTTTCTTATCATTTTAATGACAGTGTGTTTTTGTGTATTCCTTTTTGAGTTCATTCTATATGGGACTCTCTGAGCTTCCTGGATCTGGATAACTTTCCTTCCCCATGTTCAGGAAATTTTTAGCTATTATATTTTCAAATATATTGTTATTCCCTTTCTCTCTCTCTTCTCATTCTAGGATTCCTGTAATGAGAATATTAGTATATATGATGTTTTCCCAGAAGTCTCTTAAGCTGTCTTCATTTCTTTTCTTTCTTTTTTCATTTTCTGTTCAGCTTCAGTTATTTCTACTACTATCTCTTCCAGCTTACTGCTCCATTCCTCTGTTATCATTTAGTCTGTTGTTGATTCCTACTAGTGCATTTTTACATTTCAGTTATTGTATTCTTCATCTCTATATGGTGTTCATTATATTTCCTGTTTGTTAAAAACTTACAACTTCTTGCTTTGTACGTTTATTCTTCTTGCAATTTCTCTGTCATCTTTACAGTTATTAGTGAAGTCGCTCAGTTGTGTCTGACTCTTTGCGACCCCATGGACTGTAGCCTACCAGGCTTCTCTGTCCATGGAATTTTCCAGGCAAGAATACTGGAGTGGGTTGAACCCAGGCCTCTCACATTGTAGGCAGATGCTTTACCATCTGAGCCACCACCCTGAACTTATTCTCTGGTAGATTTCCTATCTCCACTTCACTTAGCTCTTATTCTGAGATTTTGTCTTGTTCTTTCATATTAAACATATTCCTCTGCTATCTTATTTTGCCTGAGTTGCTGTTTGTATTTTTGTATGTGAGTTGCTTCTCCTAACCTTGGAGAAGTGGCCACAAAAGTGGCCTTTTGTCTCAGCAATGCAATCCCTTTTCATTTTTCACATTATATGCTGTACCCCTATGAGGGCTGGATGCATCCTTCTGCTCTGGTGTGCCAACTATGTGGGTGGTCTGGTAGGCTCAGTGGGCCTCTAGTCTAGTTTCTTTCCTAGCCTTGCCTTGTGCAGAGGCTGCTGGGTGCTGGTTGGTAGAGCCTCATAATATGGAGGCAGACTGGAGAACCCCAGAGGTTCCTAGGGCTAGTTCTGGCTAAGTTATGGGTAGAGTCAGGGTCCAGAAGACTCTGGTGCTGGTGCCCTCCTACTGGTAGGTGAATCCAGATCCTGGGCTTATTGCTCAACTACTGGTAAGCATAACCAGGACTTTCAGGTTTTGCTTGTCTGAGAAGTTCAGGAATCTTGGTGTTGGTGTCATATTACTTGTGGAGGGCAGACAGTTTCTGACATAACTGGGTACATGGTCCAGGGTGTCACACATGTTATATTGGTGAGTAGTGGGCAGGACCAGAGCCCAGCTTTTCCCTGGGTAAGGTCTGGATTGCTGTGGGCAGACTGGGTCTGCAGGCCGTGGGATTGTGGTTTTCTTGCCTCTGGTGTCTGCCCCTTGAGGATGAGCCTAATTCAGATACTAAAGCAGGCTTCCTGGAAGGTAAGGTTGATGGCTGCCCACTCATGGGTGGAGCTGGGTACTGGTTCTCTGCTGGGTACCACTGACTAGACATACATAGAAATATGTCTAGAAGCAGCTATGGGATCAGGAAATCTTTAAGCAGAGTATCTGCTTGTGGGTAGGGCTGCGTCCCTGCACATTTTGTTGTTAGGCCTGATGTATTCCACTGCTGACACGTACAACCTGTTGGGTGGGGTCAGGGCTTGTTGCTAATTAACTATGCTGAGGATGCCATAAGGGCACCAGCCTGTACCAGTGTCCATTCAGTAGAGGAAACTCCTAAGTATGGCTGCTGTCAGTGTTTTATGTCCCTTAGGTGAGCTGCATCTGCTTCCTTCCTCACTAGGGACTCTCTAAGACCAGCAGGAATGTCTGGCCCAAGCTCCTATAACATTACTGCTTTTGCCTTTGTCTGGAACATGTGAGGTTTTTGTGTGTGCCCTTTCAGAGTGAAGTCTCTTATTTCCCCAGTTGTCTAAGACTCCTGAAAATAAATCCCACTGGTTTTCAAAACCAAATGTTCTGAGGGTTTGTCTTCCTGGGGCAGAACCCCTGGAACTCACCCTTAGAACTCTCAGTACTGTGGGGGTACCTCTACAATATAATTATTCTCAAGTTTTGAGTTAACCATCCTGGGGTATGGAATTTGATTGTATCACAAATTATATCCTCCTTCCTGTCTTGTTGTGGTTCCTTCTTTGTGTCTTTGTTGTGGATGATCTTTTGTTGTAAGTTCCAGTCTTTTTCATTGACACTGTTCTACAAATGTTTATGATTCTGGTGTGCTTATGAGAAGAGCTTATGGTTTTTCTACTTTCCCATCTTGGCTGATCTTCTCCTATTATATTTCCCCTATGACTTTTTTATCAGAGCATTTGTATGCTGTGTGTGTGTGTGCTCAGTTGCCTGACTCTTTGCAACCCCATGGACTGTAGCATGCCAGGCTCCTCTGTCCATGGAATTTTCCATGCAAGAATACTGGAGTGGGTTGCCATTTCCTACTTCAGGAGATATTCCCAACCTAGGGACTGAACCCACATCCCCTGTGTCTCCTATATTGGCAGGCCAATTCTTTACCACAGCGCCACCTAGGAACCCTTTTTATCAGAGCATTTAGTCCACAGATATTTAAAGTAATTATTGAGAGGTATGTATCAATAGTTATTGTAATTTAATTACTTGTTTTCCAGGTGTTTTTGTAGTAATTCCGGTTATTCTTCTTTTTTTCTTATAATTTTATGATTTTGTTTTCTAGTATGCTTAGATTTCTTTCTTGATGCTTTTTGTGTAATAATAAAAAACCAGTAGGTTTTTATTTATGATTAATAATAATAATAAATTAAAAAAAACAGGTTTTTAAATTTATGGTTACCATGGGGTTCATATATATTGACATATAATTGGATCTACTTGATTTAAAGCTGATAGTCATGTAAGTTCAAACACATTTTAAAAGATCTTCATTTTTACTCCCCTCCCCTACATTTTATTTTTGATGTCATATTTTACATCTTCACGCTTATCTGTTAACTGATTATGGTAGTTACTGTTACTTTTAATAATTTTCCATCTTTTAATCTCACATAGTAGCTTATTTAAGTGATCTTAAATCCTTTCTATGTTTCCCTTTACTTCTGGGATTTTCCCTTTCCTATAGATTCTTTCTTCTTTTCCATTTAGAGAAGACTTTTCAACATTTCTTTTAGGGGAGCTTTAATATTGCTGAATTCTTTTAATTTTTCTTATATAAGAAGTTCATTATCATTGTTTTTAATGTCAAATTTCACTTGTTCATCGTTGGTATAGTAAGTTCCCTGCATATGAACCTTCAGGGTGCCAACTTTCAAAGATGAGAACATGCATTTGCATGTCCATTCACATAAGTTAGTTCACGTATCTGGTGTACGTTGTCACATGCACATATACTTTACAAGTGGTTGTGTCTTTGTGTACTTTACTGTACAGTATTGTTGCTGTACAACACAAAGAAGTTACTAATGAAGACCTGATGGAGTTGGAATCCCAGCGAAAGGACAAACAGAGACAAGAGGAAAAAGAAGTAAATGAAAAACTAAAGAGATTCACAATGCAATAAATGGCAAGGGGGTTGTCTTAATTTGAATAGGCAATGTTAGTTTTTGAGGCACACATCCTGAATGTAGAATGGTTACACAAAGGTTCCAGCAGCCATTCAAAATGTAATCCACTGTTACTATGTCATCTATGAAGAGAAAAAAAAAAAGATACTGCTCAGACATCACTGGATCATTTTTACAAGAGGGTAGATAGAATTGATTCCAGTGAGGAATGAGAACTTGTGTAATCAACATCAGGCATTAAATTGCAGCTTGCCCTCCATCTGCTATTGCTGATGACCTTTAGCTCTACCATATTCCACTTTCTCCATCCTCCAGTTAGTAACTCTTCTTACCTATTCACTTAATACCAGCCCCTGTATGCCAGCTGTTGTATTATTCTACTGTACTTTTCAAGGTACTGTACATAAGATTAAAAATGTTCATTTTTTGTGTTTGTGTTTTTTATGCATTATTTGTGTGAAAAGTATTATAATCCTATTATACAGTACTGTGTAGCCAGTTGTGTTAGTTGGGTTCCTAGGCTAACACTGTTAGACTCAGGAACAAATTTGACTTACACACACTCAGAATGGAAATTGTTTGTATGTAGAGGAACTACTGTATATAGGAGTTATTGACTTTTGTATATTAACTTTGTATCCTCAGTTTTGCTATAATTGTTTATTAGTCCCAGCTGTTTTCTTTTATAGATTTTTATTAGATTTATACCAATTCCATTATTTAGAGTCTTTAATATAAGTGATATTTTGTCTTTAATTTAAAATTCCTCTTGTTAATTTCTGGTATGAAGGAAAACAAGTGACAGCTGTACATTAACCTTGCATCCTATAAGCTTGTTAAATTCATTTATTTTCAGGAGGTGCTTTTCCCAATTCTTTCATGTGTTCTGTATAGTCAGTCATGTCTTTTGTGAACAAATATAGTTGTATTTCTTCCTTCCCAATCAGTATAGTTTTTATTTCATTTTTCTTCTCTTATTGCATTGTGTTGGGCTTCCAGTATGATGTTGAGAAGGCAATGTAGAAAGAGAAATCCTTGTCATGCTCCTGTTCTTAGGGGAAAAGCTTTAAGCTTCTTACCTTGCAGTAGGATTTTTTAAAATCTGTATTCTTTATCAAGTTAAGGAATGCTCTCTCTATTCATAGTTTCCTGAGACTTTCATCATGAATTGGCATTGGAATCTAATGCATTTCCTGCATCTTTTGATATGATTATATAATTTCCTTCTTTCATTTGTTAATGTGATGGATAACATTCATACCATCCTTACATACTTTGGATGAATCCTGTTGACTGTGATGTATATTATTTTTTATACATTGTTAGATTCAGCTTGTTAATATATTGTTGAAAATGTTTGCATGTATGTTCTTGAGAAGTGCTGGTCTATAGTTTTCTTGTGATGCTTTGTGTGACTTTGATATTAGATAATGCTGGCCTCATAGATTGAGTTAAGAAGTATTCTCTGTACTTTTACATTCTGGAAAAGATTGTAGAGAATTGATATACTTTTCTTCAAATATTTGGCAGAATTCACCAACACCAATGAATCCATCTGGGCCCGGTGCTTTCTCTTTTCCTTCCTGTGTGAGTTTTTGCAGATTGTATTTCTCAAGGATTTGGTCCATTTCATCTAGATTATCAAATTTATGACCATAAAGTTGTTCATATTAATGCTTTATTATCCTTTTAATGGTAGTGAGATCTGTAATGATGCCCCATCTTTCATTTCTGATATGAGTAATTTGTTTCCTCTTTCTCTCTCTCTTTTGAGTTGGCTCATCTAGAGTCTTAGCAAATGTATTGATCTTTTCAGGGAACCTGGTTTTGATTTTGTTAATTTTCTTATTGATTTTTGTTTTAAATTTTATGATTTATGCTCCAGTTTTTATTCTTTTCTTCTGCTTACCATAGACTTTTTTTTTTTGCTTTCCTTAGCTCTAAATTTTCCTCTAATCATTGCTTTCATTGCATTGCACACATTTTGATAAATTATACTTTCATTTTCATTTAGTTCAAGACATTTAAAAAATTTGGGAGGAAGTTTCTACTTTTATCCAGAGTGTTATTTAGAAGTATGCTGTTACATCTCCACACATTTTTTTAATTTTTCAAATATCTTTCTGTTATTGAGTGCCAACTTAATTCCATGATTTTCTGAGAGCAGACATTGCATGATTTTTATTCTTTTAAATTTGTTAATGTCTGTTTCATGATCTCAAACATGGTCTATATTAATGAATGTTCCATGTGAGCTTCAGAAGAATGTGTAATTTGCTATATTTGGGTGCAGTAGTCTATAGATATTATGTATGGTTGATTGATGGTGCTGTTGAGTTCATCTAAGTCCTTATTGATTTCATGGGTACTTGAACTATAGTTTTCTGATAAAAGGATGTTAAAGGCTCTAAATAATACAATTGGATTCTTTTCTTTATCTTTGCAATTATATCATTTTTTGCCTAATATGTTTTGATGCTGTGATGTTAGGTACATACACATTAAAAATTGTTATGTCCTCTTGGGGAACTAACCTTTTATCATTACATAACTCCTTGCTCTGAATTCAACTCCATCTGAAATTATTATAGCTACTCCAGCTTTCTTTTGATCACTGTAAATTTAGTATAACTTTCTCTTGTATTTTGTATGTGCCTGTACATTAGTGTTTCCTATTGACAACCTGTTGGGTCTTGTTTTATGATTCACTCTGACAGTCTCTTTTAATTGGTGTATTTAAAACCATTGACATTTAAAGTTGTTACTGATATATCTTGATTGATACCTACTATGTTTATTATGGTTTTGTATTTATTACCCCTTTATTTGTTCACATTTTTATTTTTCATTGTTTTTCTGTCTTTCTGTTTTAATTGAGCATTTTATATTATTTTATTTTCTGTCTTATCTAAGTTCAGTTATATTTTTAAGCATTTTTACAATTGCCTTAGAGTTTGCAATGTATATATGTATCCAAAATTAATTCAAGTCCACTTTCAAACAACATTATACCATATCACTGGTTAGTGCTAGTATCTTATAATAACAAAATAGTCCTAATTCCTCTATTCTTTTATATCATTGCTGTCATCCATTTCACTTATATACTAGCTATAAATATTCAATATATTTTGCTATTACTATTTTCAGTAAACTGTTATCTCTTAGATCAATTTTGAGTGATAAAAATAAAAGTTTATATTTTACTTTCACTCATTACCTCTCCAATACTCTTCCTTTCTTTATATAGACCCAAGCTTCTGACTCCATCATTTTCCTTCTCTCTGAAGAAATTTTCTTAACGTTTCTTGTAACAAATTCCCCAATTGTTTTTTGCCTGAAAGTCTTTATTTATCTTTCACTTTTGAAGGATAATTTAACAAGATAAAAAATTCTAGGTTAGCATGTTTTTTCCCTCTGGAGGTTTTAAATACTCTCTTAATGCTTGCATATTTTCTAAGAAGTTGGATATAATTCTTTTATTCGTTCCTATATAGGTAAAATGTTTTTTTGTCTCCTCTCAAGATTTTTTCCTTTTCTTAGATTTTCTGCAGTTTGAATATAATATGGCTAGGTGAAGCTTTGTTTGTTTGGGAATTTATTCTGATTGGTGTTCTCTGAGATTTCTGGATCTGTGGTTTAATGTCTGACATTAATATTTGACAATTCTCAGTCTTTATTTCTGGAGAAGGCAATGTCAGCCCATTCCAGTACTCTTGCCTGGAAAATCCCATGGAAGGAAGAGCCTGGTAGGCTGCAGTCCATGGAGTCGCAAAGAGTTGGACACGACTGAGCAACTTCACTTGCACTTTTCACTTTCATGCATTGGAAAAGGAAATAGCAACCCACTCCAGTACTCTTGCCTGGAGAATCCCAGGGATGGGGGAGCCTGGTGGGCTGCCGTCTATGGGGTCACACAGAGTTGGACACGACTGAAGTGACTTAGCAGTAGCAGCAGCAGCAGTCGTTATTTCTTCAGATGTTTCTTCTGTTATCTCTTTCCTTCTTGTGGTATTCCCATTACACATATGTTACACCTTTGTAATTATCCAGCGGTTCTTGGATATGCTTTTCCATCTTTTTTTCTTTGTTTTTCAGTTTTTGGAAGTATCTCTTGACATATACTCAAGCTCAGAGATTCTTTCCTCAGTCTACTAATGAGGCCATCAAAGGCATTTTTCATTTCTGTTACTGTGTTTTTGATCTCTTGCCTTTGTTTTTGAATCTTTGTTAGCATTTTCACTTCTCTATGTTATTCATTTATTCTTGCATGTTGCCTACTTTTTCCATTAGAACCCTTAGCAAATTAAACATAGTTGTTTTAAATTCTTAGTATGATAATTCTAATAACCTTGCGATGTCTAAGTCTGGTTCTGATGCTTGCTCTGTCTCTTTAAACATGTTTTTTTTTTAACCTGTTAGTGTGTCTTGTAATTTTTTTGCTGAAAGTTAGACATAATGTACTGGGTGAAGGGAACTCTGGCAAATAGGTCCTTAGTGATACAGTGATACAACTTAGGGGGAAAGGAAGCATTTATATTGCTATGATTATGCCTTAGCTTTGGTGAGCCTGTGACCTTGGTCTATGACCTTTGTAGGTACCTCTTAGTGCTTTTCTCCACCTTTGGTGGGACAGAATAGCTCGTGCGTCCTGGAAATTCTCATCTCCACTTGGAAGATAGAGCATGCTGGAGAAAGCTATTTCACTTCCCCAAGTAGTTTAGGGGTTTCCCTGGTGGCTCAGGCAGTAAAGGATCTTCCTGCAGTGTGGGGAACCTGGGTTTGACCCTTTGTTTGGGAAGAGCCCGTGGAGAAGGGAATGGCAATCCACTCCAGTATTCTTGCCTGGAGAATTCCATGGACAAAGGGGCCTGGCAGGCTACAGTCCAACGGGTCACAAAGAGTCGAACAGGACTGAATGACTAATACACACACACACACACACAAGTAGTTTAGAGTCTGATCAAAACTCCAATAGGTAAGATGTTTGTAAAGTAAATATTTTTCTTGAATTCAGTCTTGGCAGGAAAGCTATAACAAACCCAGACAGTGTGTTGAAAAGCAGAAACATTACTCTGCCAACAAAGATCCTTATAGCCAAGGCTATGGTTTTCCCAGTGGTCATGTATGGTTGTGAGAGCTAGATGGTAAGGAAGGCAGAACACCAAAGACTTGATACCTTCGAACTGTGGTGCTGGAGAAGACTCCTGAATGTCCCTTGGACAGCAAGAAGATCAAACCAGTCAATCTTAAGGGAAATAAATTGAGTACTCCTTGGAAGGACTGATGCTGAAGCTCCAGTATTTTGGTAATCTAATGGGAACAGCCAACTCATTGGAAAAGTCCCTGATGCTGAGGAGTATTGAGGGTAGAAGAAGAAGACGATGTCAGAGGATGAGATGGCTGGATGGCATCACTGATGATGACATGAACTTTGGCAAACTTCGGCAGATGGTGAGGGACAGGGAGACTTGGCATGTTGCAGTCCATGGGGTTTCAAAGAGTCAGACTCAAATGGGCGATTGAACAACAGCAAGAATTAAATGCTGTGATCTGTTTTAAAATGGTTCCTTTTCCCTTTCCCCTGATTGAAGCATAAATTTTTTTTCTATGATATTCACTATAAGAACCCAGTAGGGCTCCTGTTGGTAAAACTCACAAAAATGTGAGGAGCTCTGTATTACTGGACCCTCTCCCCCAGAGTTTTAAACTTTCATGCATATCCACAATGACTCTCCAGCAATTCAGTTATACTCTAGTTTTTCTACTCCATTATTGGTTCCCAGGAAGGTCTCTGCTCATAATGAAGGCGATATTTTTGATAAGTTTTGATTCTCTTTATCCAGTTGTTAGTCTTTCCATATCTGGGGGCTGCAGTTTGCCCTGTGACCTTGCTTTTATGATGGATCTAAGAAGACTTGTTGAGTTTTCAGTTTGTTCAGATTTTTACACATGTTAAGATAGAGCAATGACTTCCAAGCTATTTACACTCCACACTAGAAATCAGAAGTCCTTATGGGTTTGAGTTTTTATATGTTAGTGTAATAATAGAATGTAGAACATGTCTGATGCAATTTTCAAACATTCAAGTATGTTTCATGTCAGTTATAAACAAAATAATATATAACTCACTTTGTGACCTGATACCTTATGGTCATATTCCTTTTAATTCTGTCCTTGAATGAAGTAATTTTCTATATTCTAAAATGCAGGTAGTTGATAAAGTTTTTGTTTTGAATCTTGCAGTTAATTACTTTGCATTTGCTTATTCTCTGAAAAGGACAACATCTAGCACTAAATCATAAGATATTTAAAAAATAGCTTTTTAAGTTATCATATGATTTTTGAAGTTGAAATATTTTATGTCTCCAATTTGCTTCTGCTTTGTTAGAGTGACCATGCAAAGTCAAAGTGAAAGTGTTAAGTCACTCAGTCATGCCTGAATCTTTGTTACTCCATAGACTATAGACCACCAGGCTCCTCTGTCCATGGAATTCTCCAGGCAAGAATACTGGAGTGGGTAGCCATTCCCTTCTCCATGGGATCCTCCCAACCCAGGGATTGAACCCAAGTCCTGCATTGCAGGAAGAATCTTTACCATCTGATCCACCAGGGAAGCTCTTGGTTAATATAGACAGCCTTGCAAAATGGTAAAACTTCATGCAAATTTGTGTAAATTGAAAATTCTACCTCTGACAAGTACACTAAACCATGATTTTCAGTGATGCATTAAAAAATGTTTATATATGATATGAATGAAACACCTGAATAACTTGTATAGAATTATAATTAAAAAATAACTTCAGTTAAAAGAACCTCTTTCATCAGAGAGGATATATATTTCTCCTTAATAAGATATAAAGATACACCAAAAATTAGGGAGAAATTCAGTTTGCATTGAATCAATTTAGAATAGTTATAGATACAGGTTAAAGATTTACTTGTTATATAATTCCCTGGCGTCAGGCAGATTGGAGGGAGGATAGAAGGAGAGTGAAGAAATGGAGAGGAGGGAATTCTCTGGCATTCCAGTAGTTAGAACTCTGAGCTTTCACTGCTGAGTGCCTGGGTTCAGTCCCTGATTGGGGTACTAAGATCCCATAAGTCACAGAGCATGGCCAAAAAAAGTAAAGAAGAAATTAGAGAGGAAGAAACCTGACATCAGTTGATAATTTCAGTATTCCTGTTACACAATCCCTGACAAACTCTTTTATCTATTGCTTGTCACTAAATCACTACCTGCTTTAAGACTGCTTGACATTAACTGTGAATCTCAAAGTTAGCATCAATCCTTTCCAATTTTTTTTTTTTAAATCAGCTTCCATACCTGGAAAATATGATATGGTAGATGTTTATTACCTATAAGGAAGATGACTTAATTGAATAGAACTGTAGGAGATAAAAATATAAAGCAATATTTTTCAAGATGGTATAATGTGAAAGTTAGGTATATATTAACTATGAAGTAATCTTCATATGAAGTATGGGAATTCAGTTGCTTGTGTTCCCAAGCAGAGCTCCACTGAATACTCTCTAGCTTTGTGTCTGATAGTCCCATAGCACAACACATTAACTTAAATTCAGAGAAGGTGCCACTTAATAAAATGCATTTCTTTCCAAGTTTTTTCATTACTGAAGATGTTTTAATTTTGAATTGATACATACTGTACCTTCCAGCTAGATTCATCTGGAAACAAAGTTTTCTAAAAATAATGCTTCTTTGAAGGTAATTAGTTGGAACTTAGTTCTGCTAATATGCATATAACTTTAATGAACATTTTAATATATATAGCAAAACACAAGTAACATTTGTATATATTAAGAGAACATGGTGAGGAAAAAATAAGAAAGTAAGAATCATCCATTCAGATCAATTCAGTCGCTCAGTCTTGTCCAACTCTTTGCAACCCCATGGACTGCAGCACACCAGGCTTCCCTGTCTAGCAACAACTCCCCGAGTTTGTACAAACTCATGTCCGTTGAGTCGGTAATGCCATCCAACTATCTCATCCTCTGTTGTCCACCTTCAGTCTTTCCCAGCATCTGGGTCATTTCCAGTGAGTCAGTTCTTCACATCAGGTGGCCAAAGTATTGGAGCTTCGGCTTTTGCATCAGTCCTTCCAATGAATATTCAGGACTGAATTCCTTTAGAATGGACTGGTTGGATCTCCTTTCAAGTCCAAGGGACTCTCAAGAGTCTTCTCCAACACCACAGTTCAAAAGCATCAATTTCTTGACTCTCAGCCTTCTTTAGGGTCCAGCTCTCACATCCATGCATGACTACTGGAAAAACCCGAGCTATGGCTAGATGGACCTGTGTTGGCAAAGTAATGTCTCTGCTTTTTAATATGCTATCTAGGTCGGTCATTGTTTTTCTTCCAAGGAGCAAGCCTCTTTCAATTTCTTGGCTGCAGTCACCATCCGTAGAGATTTTGGAGCCCAAGAAAACAAAGTCTGTCACTGTTTCCACTCTTTACCCATCCATTTGCTGTGAGGTAATGGGACCCAATGCCATGATTTTTGTTTTTTGAATGTTGAATTTTAAGCCAGCTTTTTCACTCTCCTCTTTTACTTCAGTCAAGAAGATCTTTAGTTCCTCTTCGCTCTCTTCCATAAAGGGTGGTGTCATCTGCATATCTGAGATTATTGACATTTCTCCTGGAAATCTTGATTCCATATTGTGCTTCATCCAGCCTGGCATTTCTCATGATGTCCCATGCACATCAGTTAAATAAGCAGGGTGACAATAGACAGCCTTAACATTCTCCTTTTCCAATTTGGAACCAGTCTGTTGTTCCATGTCTGGTTCTAACTGCTGCTTCTTGACCTGCATACCGATGGCTCAGGAGGCAGGTAACATGATCTGGTATTCCTATCACTTGAAGGATTTTCCACAGTTTATTGTGATCCACATTGTCAAAGGCTTTGGCATAGTCAATAAAGCACAAATAGATGTTTTCTGAAACTATCTTGCCTTATCTATGATCCAACAGATCATAAGAATCATCCATAATCCCTATTATTCCACTAACCAAAGGCAACTTTTCTTATATTGGCATACTTGGATATACTGTGGTTGGGTTCCAGTTCAGTCAGTTTAGTTTAGTTGCTCAGTCGTGTCTGACTCTTTGTGACCCCGTGGACTGTAGCACACCAGTCCTCCCTGTCTATGACTGACTCCCAGGATTTACTGAAACTCATGTCCATTGAGTTGATGATGCCAACTAACCATCTTATCCTCTGCCATCCCCTTCTCCTCCCACCTTCAATCTTTTCCAGCATCAGGGTCTTTTCCAGTGAGTCAGTTCTTCACATCAGGTGGCCAAAGTATTGGAGTTTCCACTTCAGCGTCAGTTCTTCCAATGAATATTCAGGACTGATTTCCTTTAGAATGGACTTGTTGGATCTCCTTGCAGTCCAAGGAACTCTGAAGCATCTTTTCCATCACCACAGTTCAAAAGCATCAATTCTTTGGCGCTCAACTTTCTTTATAGTCCAACTCTCACATTCACACATGACTCCTGGAAAGACCATAGCTTTGACTAGATGGACCTTTGTTGGCAAAGTAATGTTTCTGCTTTTTAATATGCTGTCTAGTTTGGTCATAACTTTTCTTCTAAGGAGCAAGTGTCTTTTAATTTCATGATTGCAGTCAACATCTGCAGTGATTTGGGAGCCAAAAAAAAAGGTCTGTCACTTTTTGCACTGAAAATCACTGCCATAAAAAATAGGTTTCACAATAAAGTGAATTATGCAACTTTTTTGATTTCTCAGTGCATATAACAGTTACATTTATACTATATTGTAGTCTATTAAGTGCACAATAGCATTATTTCTAAAGAACTATGTACATACCTTAATTCAGAAATATTTAGTTGCTAAAAAATACGAACCATCATCTGTGCCTTTAGTAAGTCATAGTAGTAGTATCAAAGATCACTGATCACAGATCACAATAACAAATATAATAATAATGAAAAAGTTTGAAACATTTAAGTGTTATCAAAATGTGACACAGAGACATGAAGTGAACAAATACTGTTGGAAAAATGGTGCCAATACACTTGCTTGTTGCAGAGTTGCCACTAACCTTTAATTTTTAAAGAAAAATGTGGTATTTGTGGAGCACAATATAGTACAATAAAATGACATATGCCTATATATGCTTCTAGATAATTTTTTTTCTTTTCTTTTTTATTGTAACAAATTCAAGAAAGACTTTTTTCTCTACATTATTGTGTTGGTTTTGCCATATATTGACATTAATCTGCCATGGGTTTACATGTGTTCCCCTTCCAGAACCTCCCTCCCACCTCCCTCCCAAATTCATCCCGTACTGTTTACAATAGCCAGGACATGGAAGCTTCTAGATAATTTTACCTGCCTAAACATGTGCAGTTATGTCTTCTTCCTTTTACAAATGTACAGTTTTCAGAATTCTGGTATTTATTGCAGTTTATTGGTGAAGTATATTATTTGATTCCACTGCTGCTGCTAAGTCGCTTCAGTTGTGTCCGACTCTGTGCGACCCCATAGGTGGCAGCCCACAAGGCTCCCCCATCCCTGGGATTCTCCAGGCAAGAATACTGGAGTGGGTTGCCACTTCCTTCTCCAATACATGAAAGTGAAAAGCGAAAGCGAAGTCGCTCAACTGTGTCCTATTCTTTGCGACCCCATGGAATGCAGCCCACTAGGCTCCTCTGTCCATGGGATTTTCCAGGCGAGAGTACTGGAATGGGGTGCCATTGCCTTCTCCAATTTGATTCTAACAGTAACTGAATAGAGAATTAAAGTATTTTGGGGAGAGGTCTTTATTCAATATCTCTGGCATTAGGTTCCAAGTTCCCTCATGCCAATACTATTCATAAAATGAATCAAGTCTAAATAACAAATCTATTTTTACTATCTTTTGCTCATTCATTTGGCTCAGTCAACACATTTTTCTAGAGTAAATTATGCACAAAATGCAATGATTGGCATAAAGGGTATACAGAGATGTTTTGAACAACATCTTTCTATTTAGCTTTGTTTCAAAGGTGCAGATATCAAAGGGGAGGAATTTTTTCAGTAAAGCACTATTGAAGATACACAGATGCTAGTCAGTTCTTTTAAGATTCTGGGCTAACTGTTACCTTTACACTAGTGAATATTCTATATCAAGAGGTGAATTTAGAAAATAGAGAAAATTTTTTTCTTTCTTTTATTGTGATATAATTGACATACAGCCCTGTATCAGTTTATTTTTTGACTTGCTCGTGACTTTACCTTTATTAATATTTTTTAATAAATATATTTATTTTAATTAAAAGCTAATTACTTTACAATATTGTAGTGGTTTTGCCATACACTGACATCTATTAGCCACGGGTGTACATGTGTTCCCAATCCTGAAACCCCCTCCCACCTCCCGCCCCATCTCATCCCTCTGGGTCATCCAGTGCACCAGCCCCAAGCACCCTGTCTCATGCATCAAACCTGGACTGGCTATTGGTTTCACATATGATAATATACATGTTTCAATGCCATTCTCCTGAATCATCCCACCCTCGCCCTCTGGCACAGAGTCCAAAAGACTTCTATACACCTGGGTCTCTTTTGCTGTCTCACATATAGGGTTATCGTTATCATCTTTCTAAATTCCATATATATGCGTTAGTATACTATATTGGTGTTTTCCTTCCTGGCTTACTTCCCTCTGTATAATAGGCTCAAGTTTCATCCACCTCATTAGAACTGATTCGAATGTATTCTTTTTAATGGCTGAGAAATATTCCATTGTGTATATGTAGCATATCTTTCTTATTCATTCATCTGCTGATGGACATATAGGTTGCTTCCAAGTCCTGGCTGTTATAAATAGTTCTGCAATGAACATTGGGGTTCATGTGTCTCTTTCTATTCTGGTTTCCTTGGTGTGTATGCCCAGCAGTGGGATTGCTGGGTCATGTGGCAGTTCTTTTTTTAAAATAATTAATTAATTAATTAATTTCCTTTACATTATCGTGTTGGTTTTGCCATACATTGACATGAATCCGCCATGGATATACATGCGTTCCCCTTCCAGAACCCCCCTCCCACCTCCCTCCCAATTCCATCTCTCTGGGTCAATCCCGGTGCACCAGCCCTGAGCACCCTGTATCTAGCATCAAACCTGGGCTGGCGATTGATTTCACATACGATAATTTACATGATTCAATGCTGTTCTCCCATATCATCCCACCCTTGCCCTCTCCCATAGAGTCCAAAAGACTGTTCTATACATCTGCGTCTCTTTTGCTGTCTCGCATACAGGGTTATCCATATGGCAGTTCTATTTCCAGTTTTTTAAGGAATCTCCACACTGTTCTCTATAGTGGCTGTACTAGTTTGCATTCCCACCAACAGTGTAAGAGGTTTCCCTTTTCTCCACACCCTCTCCAGCATTTATTGTTTGTAGACTTTGCATAGCAGCCATTCTGACTCTTTTGAAATGGTACCTCATTGTGGTTTTGATTTGAATTTCTCTGATAATGAGTGATGTTGAGCATCTTTTCATGTGTTTGTTAGCCATTTGTATGTCTTCTTTGGAGAAATGTCTGTTTAGTTCTTTGGCCCATTTTTTGATTGGGTCATTCATTTTTCTGTAATTGAGATGCAGGAATTGCTTATATATATTTGAGATTAATTCTTTGACAGTTGCTTTGTTTGCTATTATTTTCTCCCATTCTGAAGACTGTCATTAAACCTTGCTCATAGTTTCCTTTGTTGTGCATAAGCTTTTAATTTTAATTAGGTCCCATTTGTTTATTTTTGCTTTTATTTCTATTACTCTGGGAGGTGGGTCATAGAGGATCCTGCTTTGGTTTATGTCGGAGAGTGTTTTGGCTATGTTTTCCTCTAGGAGTTTTATAGTTTCTGGTCTTACATTTAGATCTTTGATCTATTCTGAGTTTATTTTTGTGTATGGTGTTAGAAAGTGTTCTAGTTTCATTCTTTTACAATTGGTGGACCAGTTTTCCCAGTACCACTTGTTGAAGAGATTGTCTTTTCTCCATTGTATATTCTTGCCTCCTTTGTCAAAGATAAGGTGTCCATGTGTGTGTGGATTTATCTCTGGGCTTTCTATTTTGTTCCACTGATCTATGTTTCTGTCTTTGTGCCAGTACCTTACTGTCTTGATGACTGTAGCCTTGTATATAGTCTGAAGTCAGGCAAGTTGATTCTTCCAGTTCCATTCTTCTTTTTCAAGATTGCTTTAGCTATTTGAGTTTTTTTGTATTTCCGTACAAATTGTGAAATCATTTGTTCTAGTTCTGTGAAAAAGACCTCTGGCAGCTTGATAGAGATTGCATTGAATCTATAGATTGCTTTGGGTACTATACTCATTTTCACCATATTGATTCTTCCAATACATGAACATGGTATATTTCTCCATCTATTTGTGTCCTCTTTGATTTCTTTCATCAGTGTTTTATAGTTTTCTATATATACGTCTTTTGTTTCCTTAGGGAAATATGTTCCTAAGTATTTTATTCTTTTTGCTGTAATGGTGAATGAAATTTTTTCCTTAATTTTTTTTCCTGTTTTCTTATTGTTACTGTATAGCAATGGAAGGGATTTCTGTGTGTTTGTTTTATATCCTTCAGCTTTACTATGTTCATTGATTAGCTCTAGTAATTTTTTGGTGGAGTCTTCAGGATTTTCTCTGTAGAGGATCATGTCATCTGCAAACAGTGAGAGTTTTACTTCTTCTTTTCCAATCTGGATTCCTTTTATTTCTTTTTCTGCTCTGATTGCTGTGGCCAAAACTTCCAAAACTATGTTGACTAGTAGTGGTGAGAGTGGGCACCCTTGTCTTGTTCCTGACTTTAGGGGAAATGCTTTCAATTTTCACCATTGAGGATAATGTTTGCTGTGGGTTTGTCATATATAGCTTTTATTATGTTGAGTTATGTTCCTTATATTTCCTGCTTTTTGGAGGGTTTTTCTCATAAATGGATGTTGAATTTTGTCAAAGGCTTTCTCAGCATGTGTTGAGATAATCATATGGTTTTTATCTTTCAATTTATTAATGTGGTGTATTACGTTGATTGATTTGTGGATATTGAACAGTCTTTGCATCCCTGGGATAAAGCCCACTTGGTCATGATAATGGTCATGATCTCTTTAATATGTTTTTGGATTCTGTTTTCTAGAATTTTGTTAAGGATTTTTGCATCTACATTCATCAGTGATATTGGCATGTAGTTTTTCTTTTTTTGTGGCATCTCTGTCGGGTTTTGGTATTAGGGTGTTGGTGGCCTCATAGAATGAGCTTGGAAGTTTGCCTTCCTCTGAAGTTTTCTAGAAGAGTTTCCGTAGGATAGGTGTTAGCTCTTCTCTAAATTTTTGGTAGAATTCAGCTGTGAAGCAGTTTGTTCCTGGGCTTTTGTTTGCTGGAAGTTTTCTGATTACAGTTTCTATTTCCATGCTTGTGATTGATCTATTAAGATTTTCTGTTTCTTCCTGATACAGTTTTGGAAAGTTGTACTATCCTAAGAATTTGTTCATTTCTTCCAAGTTGTCGGTTTCTTTGACATATATTTGCTGATAGTAGTCTGTTATGATCCTTTGTATTTCTGTGTAATTAGGATGGGAGCTTGTGTGGGGACCCCCAGCCATCTTCAGTCCTGATTGTCCTCAGAGTCAGACCCCTGAATCTTGCGCCTCTGGGGGCAGTCTCTCCTCCAGTGTGGTTCCTTGCAGACTGGACATGGAGTGGGGCGGTGTGTGTGTGTGTGTGTGTGTGTGTGTGTGTGTGTGTGTGTGTGTGTGGGTGTGTGTGCGGTGTGTGGGTGTGTGCGTGTGTGTGTGGGCGGTGTGTGTGTGTGTGCGCGCGCGGTGTGTGTGTGTGTGTGTGTGTGTGTGTGTGTGTGTGTGTGTGTGTGTGTGGCTTAAATGCCTGAGGGCAATCCTGCTTGAGACGCCCCTCCTTTCCACAGTAATAGCAAGCCCAGCCCTTTTCACCTGGGTCCCTCTGGGCATTTTTCTCAGGCTGTTTAAGGACGGTTCTGACAGTCATTACAAGGGCTTCCACCTGTTCCTTTGTCTTTTTGTGCCTTTCTTTCTTTTCCTCATATTCCTACCATAATAGACTGTTTTAAGCCAGTTGCAACAGATTATCTAGAGACTGATTTGGTCCCTGTGCCTGTTTTAATAGCTTACAGCAGGTATCTGGAGCCGACTGAGTGAGAAATCTATCTTTTAAGATCACTTTTCCCTCTTCACTTTCAGGATCAATCTCAGTCAATCTATGAAGGGCTTCTCTCAGTCTATCTAGGAATTTACCAGGAGCTTCCTTCTCCTCCTGTTCTTTGTTTGCCAATTTTCCAGTTTAAAGTCTTAGCACACACTTGTCTGAGTCCTTCAAGAATACATCTGACAAAATGACTCTGATCCCATCGTCCTTTAGCCATGTTATAGTCCCAGTCTGGTTCTATAGTTGGGACCACCTGATTCCCAGTGGGGAGGGCGGCTGTCTCATCCTCCTTCTTCTCTACTGATTCATTACCAAACCATTCATCTCCATAAGCAACTGCTTTCCCCAAAACTCGAGTTTTTGAATTGGTAGTCAGCGTTTGTCCCAAGATATACATCTCTCCAAGTAAGGTTGTAAAGCAGAGTAACACCTTTAAGAGCTCTAATATGTTTTTCTGGGTCCTCTAAATAGTTTACCAGATCCCCCTTGATTTTTTGTATTTCTTGAGAAGAAAAGGGCTTATTAACTCTCATAGACTGATTATTTCTCCTTGTGGGTGCTTCATGAAGAGGCTTGTGTGGCTGTTCCTCAGCCTCTCTGGCTTCTCTGCACATATGATCCCAGGGATAGATTGGAGAAACCTGCTTTTCTTTATTTCTTTGTCTACTGTCCTCCATCTCATCCTGTATTTCACCCTTAGTTTTTGCTGTCTGTGCTTACTTCAGTTGTCTGAGTTTCTGTTGAAACCAGAGTAGTCTGAGGTTGTACTGAGACAGGGGTTGTTTGGACCTCTACTTGGGCAGTTTGAATCTCAGTGTGGGTTTTTACTCAGACTAAGGCAACCCTTCCTGGGCAGGGGCGTGGGGGATTCTCTGACTTTTAGTTTGCTGAGTTTGGAGCCCTGGATATGGGGGCAAAGTAGGAGGACAGGAGGGAGCTGAAGGTTTTATACCCAAATATATACCCTTAGGATATAAGTCTGGCATGTCTTGCAGAGAGAAAAAGGGCAACACATGTGCTACTTCTACCCATTTCCCTTGTTTTCTACCAAACCAGTCCAATTGTAAAAGAGTATTATAATTAAGAGACCCTCCAACTGGCCATTGTTTGCCATCCTCCAGTGGATACCGTGGCCATACAATATCACATAGGAAGATCAGGCATGCCTTCTTTAAGCTCTGGGGATCAAATCTGTCCCAGTTTTTCAGGATACAGTTCAAAAGAGTGAGGCTGGAATTTTTAGCTCCCATCTGTAAGAGAGAAAAAAATGTGACCAGCACTATCTTTCTCTCAAAGGTGTCTCTCCCTGCTCTAGATGGGGGTGTAGACAGATTTACACCAAAGCTTTCC
>ML663483.1:1933155-1950611 GCA_007570785.1 Antilocapra americana | reverse complement strand
TCCCTGCTCTAGATGGGGGTGTAGACAGATTTACACCAAAGCTTTCCTTTCCTGGTCAGACTTAGTCTGTCTCTTACCGATACAGGTGCCATACTCCTCCCTCCTGGTTCTACCACTGACTTGGGGTGGAGATGCAGCAAGGGTAGACCTGATGGTATCCCAGACTAATGTCCAGTTCCTTACCATTAAAACCTTGGTTGCCTCTGATGCCACCCAGGGTGCAATCAAAGTAACCTTCCACAATGGCTCTCAAGCTAAGACCTCTGGGGGAAACATTCATCACCTGAGTACCTGTGCATGACCCTGAGTATCTTCCTGACCACAATAAGACTGGTACAAACATAACACCGAGATGTTCCTTCCAAGCATTATCACACCAGTATAAGCGATAGCAGAAGAGGTGGTGAAAGGCTGGCCAGTGAGGAAAAAGTGATTTTTGTCCTCGAGTTATTAAGGCCAGTCTTTCCATTTCATTCACACAGGTTCCACAGAAAGAATATCTAAGGAGTTGAGACAAAAGCCACTGGAAAGCCTCCTCTGGTCCACTAAGAGCTAGTGTTACCAAAGGAAGAAGCCCATTGCACTTCCAATCTGAGTCACCTTTAACCTCAGAGATGCTCTTGAAATTAGAGCTCCATATAGCTTCCAAACTTTAGACTCCTAGTGAAGTTAGGCACTTCCTGACTACCAATCCAAGTTTGGGACCTAGTCACAGTACACAGTAACAGCATAGATCCCAAGTCCCTTGAAAGTCTATGATCCTACAGATTAGGTTAGTTGTTCCCATTCCCAGAAAGTTATGAAGTGGTCAAAGAGACCAGAAAGTTTGACCAAGAAAGGAGAGTTCAGTCCACATGCTTTGCCCATTTCTGGTCTGTCCCTGAAGGACACTTTGGGTGCCCCTTGGCATTGGCAGGTCGGTATAATCCCCAGACAGGTTTCTGCCATAAGCCATATGAGGTCACTGTGGAACTGCAGAACAGGGCTCCACAATTGCTTTGCACAGGGTGTGTCATTCGTTCATACAAGCATGCTGTAGAGTTAGTAAAGTACAGCAGAAAACATGTTTGCTAGGAGAACAATGAACTAGAGCTCTAAGTATCCTTACCTTGTTCTGAAGGATCCCAGATGAGCCCCCAAGATGAAAGATTGTTGCTGAACCACGGCAGACTCAGGGATTCTTGGCCTCCAGAGAAGAATTCAATCTGGGGCCAGAGACGAGGCTTGGTCGCTCAGAGCTTTTGTATAATAAAGTTTTATTAAAGTATAAAAGAGATAGAGAAAACTTCTGACATGGACATCAGGAGTAGGCAGAAAGAATGCTCCCCTGCTAGTCCTTAGCTGGATGCTATATAGCTACTAGCAGTCTGCTAATTAAAGAAAGGAAATGTCTCAAAACTCAGAGAATGGCACCAGGCCATTTTCAGATTCCCAAGACAGTATTCGTTCCTCTGTAACAACTTCTAGTATCTCTGATTACAGATGAGTGATTTACTTGCTCAGGATTCTACAGTCAGCAAATTATAAACTCACGGTGGTATTGCTCTTTGCATAAATAACTATTTACCAACTTTTATTAGAGTTTTCAATTACTTTTCCACAAATCAGGAATATATGAAATATTTTAAAGCAAAGTGTATGGTTTTAAAACTTAGAGCCGCTTTCCCTTTCCAGCACACTTACAAATGTCATGATTGCCTTATTTAACTACTACTGTTTAGTAACACTTATCTTTCTATTCCTGACACTGGTTAGTCTCTGTTTATGTCCAAATCCAGAAAGTATCTAGCTATAGTATCTTTAAGCAGTATGTTAAACTTGTACTAATACATTTATAAAGTGGTACATTTCCTTGATTTAGTAAGAACTCCTCAGGGTTAGTGGATTTATTTCAGAATGGTGAAGAAAATATGAGACTCTCAGGATATAGTTTAGTTGTAAACATACAGAATTTGAGAAAGTGTTCTATTTGTGGGATTTAATCAATTTTGAAAATGACTGTAAAAGCCAAGTTTCTAATAAATTATGTATTGACTCATTTTATATAGTGATATATGTGATGAATTTTATATATATATATATACATACACATACATGCACATACATACACACACACATAGTGGAGCCAAGCCAAATGAATTAATTTTTTGTTTTGTTTTTAGTTTTCATTGGAGTGTAATTGATTTAAAATCTTGAGTTAGTTTCAGACATACAAAAGTGAATTAGTTATACATATATATGTATATATTCTTTTTAATCATTTAGATTCTTTCCCTGTGTAGGTTGTTACAGAGTAATGAGCAGAGTACATTGTGCTATACAGTAGGTCCTTATCAGTTATGTAATTTATATATAGTAGTGTATATACATCAATTCCAATATCCCAATTTTTCTCTCCCCCCACATCCCCACTTTGCCCCCTGGTAAACATAAGTATGTTTTCTACATCTGTAACTCTACTTCTATTTTGTAGATAAACTCATTTGTACTCATTTTTTAGATTCCACATATAAATGATGTCATACAATACTTGAGTTTTTCTGACTTCACTCAGTATGACACTTTCTAGGTCCATGTATGTTGATGCAAATGACGTTATTTCATTTTTAATGGCTGAGCAATATTCCATTGTATTTATTTACCACATCTTAATACATTCATCTCTCAATGGACATTTAAGTTACTTCCATGTCCTGGTTGTTGTAACTATTGCTGCAATGAACATTGAAATGCATGTATCTCTTCAAATTATGGTTTTCCCTACATATATGCTATATCATATGATAGCTCTTTTTAAACCTTTTATAAAGGAACCTCCATACTGCTCTCTGTAGTGGCTGTACCAGTTTACATTCTTACCAGCAGTGTAGGAGGCTTCCCATTTCTCCACACCCTCTCCAGCATTCATTGTTTGTAGATTTTTTGATGATGGCCATTCTGCACAGTGGGAGGTGATACCTCATTTTAATTTTGATTTGCATTTCTCTAGTAATTAGTGATGGTCAGCATCTTGTCATGTGCATTTTAGCCATCTTTATGTTATCATAATGTTACCATACAAATTGTAAAATTTTTTGTTTTAATTCTGTGAAAAGTGCCATTGGTAATTTGATAGGAATTGCATTGAACTTGTAGAGTGCTTTGGGTAGTATAATCATTTTGACAGTATTGATTCTTCCACCTGAGAACACAGTATATCTCTCCATCTGTTGGTATAATCTTTGATTTCTTTTGTTAATATCTTATAGTTTTCTGCATACAGTTCATCTTTTTACCTGTATGCAGAAATATCTGAATGAGAAATTAAGGAAACCAATTTAATTTACCATCACATCAAAAAGAGTGAAATACCTAGGAATAAGCCTATTTTATTCTTTTTGATGTGATGGTAATTGGGATTGTTTCCTTAATTTCTCTTTCTGATCTTTCATTGCTTCTGTATAAGAATACAAGAGATTCCTGGGTATTAATTTCATAACCTGCAACTTTACCAAATTCATTGATGAGCTCTAATAGCTTTCTGGTTGCATCCTTAGAATTTCTATGTATAGTATCATATGTTATTTGCAAAAAGTCTCACTTTTGCTTCTTTCCCAATTTGGATTTCTTTCATTTCTTTTTCTTCTATGATTGCTATGGAAAGGACTTCCAAAACCATGTTGAATATGAGTGGTGAGAGTGTCTTGTCTTGTTCCTGATCATAGAGGAAATGCTTTCAGTTTTTCACCACTGAGAAAGATGTTTGCTGTGGCCTATTATATGTTGATTTATGTTCCCTCTATGCCCACTTCATTGAGAGCTTTTATCATAAAAGGGTGTTCAATTTTGTGAAAAGCTTTTTCTGCATATATTGAAATGATCATATGGATTTTATTCTTCAGTTTGTTGGTGTGGTGTATCACTTTGATTTACATATACTGAAAAATCTTTGCATTGCAAATCCCACTTAATCATGGTGTACTGTTGAGGAGTTTTACATCTACTTTCATCAGTGATATTAGCCTTTAATTTTCTTTAAAAAATTTTTTTCTTTGTCTGGTGTTGGTATCAGGGTCATGATGGCCTTGTAGAATAAACTTGGGCATGTTCCTTCCTCTTTAGTTTTTGGAAAGAGTCTGAGAAAGATGGGTATTAGCTCTTCTCTAAATGTTTGATAGAATTTTCTTGTGAAGCCATCTGGTCCTGGACTTGTGTTTATTTGAAGTTTTATAATCACAGATTTGATTTCAGTACTTATGGTTGGTCTATTTATATTTTCTATTTCTTCCTGGATCAGTCTTGGATGGTTGTTCCTTGCTATGAAATTGTCCATTTCTTCTAGGTTGTTCATTTTATTGGCATATAGTTGCTTGTAATAGTCTCTTGTGATTCTTTGTATTTCTGCAGTGTCCGTTGTAACTACTCCATTTTCATTTCTAATTTTATTGATTTTAATTATCTCCCTTTTTTATCCTGATGAGTCTGGGCTAAAATTTTATCAATTTTGTTTATCTTTTCAAAGAACCACCTTTAGTTTCACTGATATTTATTATTGTTTTCTTCATCTCTATTTCAATTATTTCTGCTCTGATTTTTATGATTTCTTCCCTTCTGTTAATTTTGAGTTTTGTTTTTTCTTCTTTCTCTAGTTGCTTTAGGTGTAAGGTAATTTTATTTGAGATTTCCTTGAGATAAGATTATATTACTATAAACTTCCCTCAGACCTGTTTTGGGGAAATTTCCCAGTCATCCAGCGGGTAAGACTCAATGCTCTAACTGCTATGAGCCCAGGTTCAATTTCTGGTCAAGAAACTCAGATAGCACAAGCTAGAGGATATATCCAAAAATAAATAAATAAAATTAAAAAACAAAACAAAACTACTTTGGTTCTGTCTCATACGTTTCTGGTTTTCGTGTTTTCATTGTCATTTGTCTCTAGATCATTTTTTATTTCCACTTTGACTTCTTCAATGATCCAGTGTTTATTTAATAACATGTTTAACCTCTATGTGTTTATATTTTTAATAGTTTTTTTCCCTATAATTGATTCCTAATCTCACAGTGTTGTGGTTGGAATACATGCTTGATATGATTTCAGTTTTCTTAAATTTACCAAAGTTTGATTTGTCACTCAGTATGTGATCTATTCTGGAGAATGTTCCATGCGCACTTGAGAAGAATATGTATCCTGCTGCTTTCAGATGTAATGTCCCATAAATATCAGTTGTGTCTATATGATCTAACATGTCATTCAAGTCTTGTGTTTTCTTATTAATTTTCTGTCAGGATGACATGTCCATTGGTTTAAATGGGGTATTACCATCCCACACTATTATTCTTTAACTGTTAGTTTCCCATTTTATGGATGTTAGCATTTTCTTTATGTATTAAGGTGCTCCTATGTTGGGTACATATATTTTACAATTGTTATATCTTCCATTTTTGATCCTTTGATCATTTTTTAGTATACTTCCTTGTCTTTTGTAACACTGTTTATAATAGTCTTTAGTTTAAACTCTGTTTATCTAATCTGAGTATTGCTACTCTAGTTTTCTGTTGATTTTGATTTGCATGTAATCTATGTCCAGCCTCTCACTTTCAGCCTGGATGTGTCCCTAGGTCTGAAGTGGGTCTCTTGTAGAAAGCATAAATACAGGTATTGCTTTTTGGATCTATTCATCCATTCTCTGTGTTGTAGTTGGGGCATTTAATCCATTCACATTTAAAGTAATTATCAATAATTATGTTCCTATTGCCATTTTCTTAATTATTTTGGGTTTGCTTTTACAGGTCTTTTTCTTCCCGTCCTCTTTTGTTCTCTTCTCCTCTGGTTTGATGACCATGTTTAGTGTTGTGTTTTGGTTGCTTTTTGTTTTTCGTGTGTATATTTAATGTATTTTTGTTGTTTTGCATTTTCAATGAGGTTTTGATATAGCGGTCTATGTATATACAAGTTTGGTTTTAGTTTCTGGTCTCTTAGTTTCAAATGCTACTTTGATGTTGCTGAATTCTCTTTTCTTTTGCTTGTCTGTAAAGTTTTTAATTTCTACATCACATCTGAATGAGAGCATTGCTAGTTAGATTATTCTTGGCTGTAGTTTTCTTTCTTTCATCAAATTAAATATATCTTGCCACTCCCTTTTGGCCTGCAGAAAAATTAGCTGATAACCTTATGTGGATTCCCTTGTATATTATTTCCTACTTTTCCCTTGTTGCTTTTAATATTTTTCTTTGTATTTAATTTTTATCAGTTTGATTAATATGTGTCTCAGTGTGTTCTTGTTTTTATCCTGTATGGGACTCTCTGTGCTTCCTGAGCTTGGGTGACTATTTCCTTTCCCATATGTGAGAAGTTTTCTACTATAATCTCTTCAGATACTTTCTCAGGCCCTTTCTCTCTTTCTTTCCCTTCTTCTGAGACCCCTATAATGTGAATGTTGGTATGTTTAATGTTGGCCCAGAGATCTCGTAAACTCTCCTCATTGCTTTTCATTCTTTTATTTTGTTGTTGTTCTGTGACAGTGATTCCACCACTCTGTGTTCCAGATCATTTATTTATTCTGCCTCAGTTATTCTGCTGTCTATTCCTTCATTTGCATTTTTCATCTCATTTATTGTGTTATTCATCTCTCCTTATTCTTTAATTCATTTAGCTTCTTGTATCTTTTCAATCTGTACCTTCATTCTTTTTCTGAGATTTTAGATTATATTTATTATCATTACTCTGAATTCATTTTCAGGTAGATTGCTTGTCTCTTTAGTTGTTGGTTTTTATCTTCCTCCTTCATATGCAGTATATTTTTTTGTCATCTCATTTTTCTAACTTACTGTGTTTGTGGTCTCTTTTTCCACAGGCTTCAGGATCTCTCATAATTCCTTTTGCTTCTGGTTTCTGCCCCCTGGTAGGTGAGATTGGTCCTAAGGCTTGTGCTGTTCTCTCCTTGCTGGGGAGTTTGAATTGTGTTGTGACCAGAGCCTACCCAGGATATTGAGCAGGGCCTCCCCTTTGCTCTGTGGTTGCCACTGCCATATCAGTGAGAGGAGTCTGCTCCCTAGTTGTTGGAGTAGAGGCCCCCAGATCTGTTTATTAGATGTGTCTAATCTGTGGTGTGATGTAGGTGGCATTGGGGCACTCCCACTTGCAGAGAAGCCACTGAATATTCCTCCTCTGGAGCTGTTCACCTGTGAATCTGCTCTGTTGTGTCCACTTTTTCTCATTGTGTGGTCTCACAAAGTCTACCATTGTTGGCACTGCTCTTGGTCCCACCTTAACTGTGCATACGCCAGCAATTGGCCCTGGTGACTCTCTGGTATTATTTTTACCAGGCCACTGGCACAGATCCACTGAGGTCTGGTTCCAAGACTTCAGTAGTTGTATACCTAGACCCACTGTGGGAGCCATAGGGGCGGTTCAGACAGTGGCCTGGTCCAACCTCCATGTGTACTTGCCCACAAAACCCACAGCTGCTAAAGCCAGACCAACCACAGCTGCAAGAAAAATTATTGTCCTTCTGGATGTTTGCTGGCACTCAATTTAGGAAGCCATCAGTGGGGTCTAACTCTGTGGTTTGCATAACCACGGGAAGAGATTTCACCTCTTCTTCCTTAGTCACATGTCCCCTGAGGCTCAGTTGTGGTTTCCACCCCAGCTCTTTATATGTTCCTCCCACTGGAGTCTGCTCTGGATGTTGCCAGAGCACATGAGTATGTCAGGGAGGAAGGCACAGGGGTGGTGATTAGGGTGAGTGTGCCACCCAGGCAGGAAGCTGCTGGGGTAGCAGTTGGGATGGGCAAGCCAACCAGGTGGTAATCAGGATGTGTGGGTCACCCAGGCCAGGGGTGGTGGAAGTAGAGGAGGTGATGGCAGAGGCACGAGAGTCAGCTCTGGTTGGATCTCTCCCTAGTGCCCATGGAGGCAGGGGCCAGCACATAAGGAGAAAGTTTGAAATGGTTGCCCTGACTTTTGCATGCCACACAATGGTACTTTGCTTCTGTGTCAGTCCAGGCTTCCTCTACCAGTGTTCCTATTTGCTTCCTCCATCTTCATTCCATCTCCACAGGCTACTCCTCATAGCCAGTAGCAGTCTCTCTCTGGTTCTGCTCTCCAAACTCCATGTTTCAGCATCCAGCCCCAGCATCCAGGCCCTGTGTATACTGACAGATACCCATCTCAGGCTGGGGTGCACAGAGCTGTGGCACAGACAATCTGTGTATGTCTTGCTCAGCAAAGACTGGTTGCTGGACTCTCATCTAAGCCCCCAAAGTCACTGTTCTGTCCCAGCTGATCCCCTCACCACTGAGGGTCTTCCCTAGATGCAAAAACTTCTCCTCACCTTCAGCTCCCTGCCAGGAATGCAGGTCCCATCCTGCCTCCTCTCCTCTTCCTTTTCCCTTATTTCTTTGTTTATGGTACCCAGTTACATGAGGAGGTTTCTTGTCCTTTTAGGTGTTCAAGTTCCTCTGCTAATATTCAGCAGGTGCTCTTTGAGAATTGTTCCGTTTGTAGACATATTCTTTATGTGTTTGTGGGAAGAGATGTACTCCATGGCCTTTTATTCCTCTGCCATCTTGGAAAGTCCTAAATTAACTCTTGATAAAAAATTATTTAAAAAAATGTTGGATGGTGAGGCAACTATTTCACTGTCAGTTAAACATTTGAAGAAAGAGCAGGAATGTTTCTTTTCTTGACTACATAAAGTTTTTCTTAAATTTTTTTATATCCTTTTTAAACAAAATTGAGAATAATGAATTAAGTGAATAGAAGATCTGGCCTGTTACCTTAAGAATACTGTCTTCATCATTTTCTTAGGAAGTGCCAGCTATTTTATCACATTGCATTTAGTAATTTGTTGGTACAGCTGACATTAAAGTAATTTTTAAAGAGTTCTGTTTCAAGTTTATTACCCTGAAATACACATTAATGAAAAGCAAAATAGTTTAGCCAGCGGTCTGCTATGCTTTCATAGGGCAGTTCCCCTTTCCTTTTCCCAGTATAATTGTATGTTATTTTCTCATAGCCATTCATATGGAATCAATAGGTTCTAAATGTAACCAGACATAACTGGGTGCCTAGGCACAGTGGCCTTGCATTTTGCACAGGTTTTCCTCACAGGCCTGAACAGTTGAAATGTTTGTTCACTGTTTAAAATCACATTTGGTGGAGGTGAAAGGAGCTATTTTCCTTCACTGGTAGTGGTCACATACCTGGCAGCACTATTAAAAATGACATCTTATTCTATCTGCTGCATTTACTCCCTAATTCCTTATATAACCACTCATAAAAGTCTGGTAAAGAGCAAGGGTATATATGTTCATATTTTTTCACATGCATACACATATGCATACATTTATTGTATAGATAAGCAAACTGACCAAAGAGAAATCAGTGATTTTTCTTAATAAGAAAAGTAGCATATGGTAGAACTAGTCTCGTTTTCTGACTCTTGGTCTAATGCTTTTTCTGGATCATGTTTATTATATAGTGCCAAAATGAATTGCTCAAATGATTGAGGATGCCAAGGTTCCAGTATTCAAATATCTATTACTAGAAAGTGTTTAAAATTTAGTATTTTCATGCAGGGACATCATTGGTTTTTCTTGATAAATTAGATATATTCTGCAGATTTTTGAATTTTAGATAAAAGCAATCTGTGTATTTTTGATTTGTTTGAAATAAGAAAATACATCTACAATTATGCTTTTATTTTCTGAGTATTACTCACTAATTTACTATAAATATCCTTTTTTCATTTTGTAGAATTTCTGTCCTTTATCCTTTAATTTTTTTTGGTAATTATCTTCTTATTTTTGTGTTACATTTTACAATAGTGATGCCAAATTTCTAGTAAGGTTGTATAACATTGACTTGGGACTTTCTTGAAGCACTAATATGACAAATAATACAATTGCCAGAAAAAAGTAACATGTGGTATGCTATATTTCCTTGGAGAAGAGACTGTTTTGTAAAACCTCAGACCCTAGGCATATCCATTTATAGCCCTTTGTCTAGAACATGTACTGAAGCAGCCATTTAGATAGCTTTCTGAATTTTAAATGAGGGTGCACTAAGGGCAAGATAGACTTATGGATTTGGTGAAAGCATAAAAAGAAAAAATAATGAAAGGAGAGAAATGAATAAATACATTCAGAAGAAGATTTGCCTGTCTTTATTGGCTTGCTTCAAAATGCAGACTCTTCAGTATTCATCCATTTCAGTCCCTTGTGCTAGGCTTTCTTAAAAGGAACATTTTGATCTTTTTCAGATGTAATTCTGTCATGGGCATGAAGTTATCAATGAACAACATTGAGAGTTTTGGAAATGAATTCAATACTTGTCCATGAGGTATCTTGAGGAATTATTAGCTTTGTGAGGTTTAAAATATAGTTTGATTTGGCTTTTTATATTGTTTAAAACAGCTTGTAGTTTTTTGATAGTTAAAAATTGTCAACTTGTAGCTTGGTGAAAAAAATAATTATTATAAGGGATAAATAAGAATATGGATAAAGTTAACTGGACTTTGTTCAAAGTATAAAAGTTATAAAGAGAACAAATATCACGTATGGGAAAACTGGTGATTCATATTGAGGTATAACAACTAGAGGCTAAAGGTATGTTGGTGATGGACAGGGAGGCCTTATATGCTGCAGTCCATGGGGTCTTAAAGAGTCTGACACGCCTGAGCGACTGAACTGAACTGACTGAAAGGTATGCTCAAGAAGTCTCTGGCAAGGATACATTAGCATTTTCTCTTTTACATTAAAAATGGAATCATTAATAATCAAGTCAGGAGCGCTGGCCAATAAGATGCCTGAATCACCTAGAAGTTGTGAAATAGAGAAACTTTCTTTTTTCCCCCTTTTGCCTGGATTTTCATTAACCTTCTCCTTGGTTCTGACCTTATAATTCATTATCACTTTACATCAACATACATAATTTCATTAACTTCCATTCTATATACTGAACTAGCTCAGGTTGCAGGCATAAATATTTAAGGCTTATGTGTGTGTTTATATGTTTATCCTTTGTCTAGTATGTAAGCCACAAATAAAGGAAATAATTTTTGTCCAATTCATTTTTGGTAGGTTACTAGCCTCACACTCATGGATTATTTGTCTGGATCTACAGACACTAAAATTATGGGATCTTTATAAAAATCATTTGAAAATATAATAGTGAACTAATAATTGAGTAATATTAAACATTATTATTGATTTAGTCATTTTGCTAAAAAGGGGTATTGGGTAGTGGGAGATAAGAGCCTGAGTCAAATTTGCATATTGGGGGATTTTATTTTTTGTCATTATTAGATATTTCTGTTGATTCAGTTAAACCATGTTGTACATCACCAGTTGAGGAAAGATTGAATAATAAAACATGCTATTAATCCAGGTCCTTTTCCAAAATATCTTGTGATCTTGATATAAAATCTTGTGAAAAATGGATGACCTGTAGATGAATTTTTCTCTGAATGTGGTGTGGCTTTATTTTGCAAAATACAGATGACTAATATGTAAATTTGAAAGTTTCTGAGTACCTTTCTTAAATGATGAAAGTTTGGATACCACTCTCTTCTATTTCAAATTCTAGGTTTTATTTATTTATTTTTTGGGGTGGGGTGAGAGAAAGAGAAGCCTACAAATAAGCAGAATGCATACATGTGCAAATGCTTTCATATAATGAATTCATGACTTAGATTGCAGTATAGAGATTGAGCCAACATTTTTGGAAAATTTACCAGACACCGTCAATTACATGTTAAAACTAATTCTGTTGAAATGATAGCCTCTTGTTAATGACTTTTTAAATCTTAATTTTATTGGAATATAACTGGTTTACAATGTTGTGTTGGTTTCGGGTATACATCAAAGTGATTCAGTTACACATACCATTTCAGTTCAGTTGCTCAGTCATGTCCGACTCTTTGTGACCTCATGGACTGCAGCACACCAGGCTTCCCTGTCCATCACCAACTCCCAGAGCATGCTGAAATTCATGTCCATTGAGTTAATAAGGCATCCAACCATCTCATCCTCTGTTGTCCCCTTCTCTTCCTGCATTCAGTCTTACACATATACACATATACATGTATTCATTACTTTTTTAGATTCTTTTCTTATATAGATTATCACAGTATATTGGGTAGAGTTCACTGTGCTATACAGTAGGTCTTTATTGCTTATCTGTATTATACATAGTAGTGTGTGTATGTTCATCCCAAGCTCCTGATTTATCTACCCCCCACCGTGTTTCTCCTTTGGTCACCATAAATTTGTTTTTTATATTGGTAAGCCCATTTCTGTTTCATAATTAATATACCTGTATCATTTAAAAGAATTATATTCCACATGTGAGTGATATCATATGATATCTGTCTTTGACTTACTTCATGACTTACTTCATTTAGAACAAAAATCTCTGGATCCACCCATGTGGCTGCAAATGGCATTATTTCATTATTTTTTACAACTGAGTAATATTGCATTTTATATATGTGCAAAAATAATAGAAAGATGAACCAAAAAAGGAGAACAATTAGTCCAATAAATAAACCCATCAATGAAAGTACACACTGAAGGCTAGACTAGCAAAAATACAATACCAAAAACATCAACAGGGGGAATGAAATATAACGAAAATTATCATAGAACTCGGAGAAATGAAACAAATTTATTTAAAAATAAAAGCATTTATAAAGAAAAAATAAGTAAAAAATTAAAAGAATAGTAAAAACAAAAAAGAACAATAGAATACAACAAAAATGAAAAAGACATATTGGTAGTAAGAAGAATATTTTCCTGTGATCTCAGTTGTCTGTGTCTTTGCCATACAGTGAGCTCTAGCCAATCTGCCTACACAAGAAGTCCTCCAGTATTTCTAGTAAAGTCTCTGTACTTGCTGTGGGATCTGTGATGTCAGCTCAGACTCAGAACTGGCCTTACTCCAGCATGTGAAAGTGAAAGTTGCTCAGTTTTGTCCAACTCTTTGCAACTCCATGAACCCATGGAATTCTCTAGGGCAGAATACTGAAGTGAATAGCCTTTCCCTTCTTCAGGGTATCTACTCAACCCAGGGATCGAACCCAGGTCTTCCACATTGTGGGTGGATTCTTTACCAGCTGAGCCACAAGGGAAGCCTAAGAATACTGGAGTGGGTAGCCTATCCCTTGTCCAGGGGATTTTCCTGACCCAGGAATTGAACCAGGGTCTCCTGCATTGCAGGTGAATTCTTTACCAACTGAGCTATCAGGGAATCCCAATACTTAGGCCACCTAATGTGAAGAAATGACTCATTGGAAAAGACCCTGATTCTGGGAAAGATTGAAGACAGGAGGAGAAGGGGACGACAGAGGATGAAATGGTGGGATGGCATCACTGATCCAATTTGGATCATAGAAAAAGCAAGAGAGTTCCAGAAAAAAAAATCTGCTTTATTGACTATGCCAGCTTGTACTTGTTCTAAAGTCCACAATCAACCCCAAAGTACACAGCCTAAGGGCAATTGTAGGGATTTAATACACTGCTCTTGTGGCTGCAAAAGGGGATTCCCTTCTTCTCTGGTTACCCTGCCCCTGATGCTCAGCTTTGCGTTTTGCCCTATCTTTGTTTGTAGTCCATTCTCCAGCGTCTGCTATCCACCCAGACAGGAGAGGGCCAAAGCAGTGACTAATTAGGATTCACTTGCTAGCTCAGGCCAGGGGGAGGATAGGGTATAATAGACACATATGGGATGTTCAGGGAGTGCCTTTAGTGGCAGAAACTGAGGCAAGTTGCTACAGGCAGAGTCAGCTTGTGCACTGTCCCGGGGGAATTGGCCCTGAGTCATTCATATGGGGAGTGACCTACCCCTGCTCAGAGCTTGGTGACAGCTACAGTGGCTGTCACATTCACCTCTGGGGTCAGAGACTGAAGCCTTGTCTTGCCCTCCATCTCTAGCACTCACACAGATTTTGGCAGCAGCCCGCATGCCCACCCCTGGGGTCAGAGACCTCAGCCACAGCCAGCCCTCAGCCTCAGGTGCTCACACAGGCTATGGCAGCAGCCAATGTGCCCATCACTGGGGTCATAGACTGTACCTGAAGCTCATGTCTCCTATTGCTCGCACAAAGGTGGCATCTTGGCATCTGCAAGTGTGCAGTGTTAGAGGGTCTCCATAGCAGTGATCTCTTGCCTCTCTGACAGAACTAGGCTTTTCCTTGGAATTCCTCAGCTGTGTCACTCTAGCCCCTCAGAGTATCTTCACAGCAGTCAACCCCAGTCCTCTCCTTGGGGAGTGACCTCCGAAGTCAATACTCAGCCCCCACTCCCCACAGCAGGTGTGCAGACAAGTGTCTCAGGCTGGGAATTGCTGGTTGGCACTCATCTCTGTATTGAATTCTTTCCATTTTGCCTTCCACATATCTCTTGCTCTGTTCCCCTCTGAGGTTCTGAAGTTCCCCCTGTCCCCACTCATGAGGGAGTTTCCAAGTGTGTGGAAACTTTTCCTCCTTCACAGCTCCCTCCTAGAGGTGTAGGTCTCATCTGAATTCCTTTGTCTCTCTCTTTTTTAAATTATCTTTTGCCCTACCCCGTTATGTGGAGATTAGCTTGCATTTTTAGAAGTCTGAGATCTTCTGCCAGCATTTAGGAGGTGTTCTATAGGAGTTGCTTCACATGCAGATGTATTTTTGATGTATTTGTGAGGAGGAAGAAGATCTCTATGTCTTATTCATCTACCATCTTGGAAGTCTTCCCTGCTTCTCTTTTTGTCATTTCAAGTTTTATTGATTTTTGTCCTCTCCCTTTTTCTCTTGATGAGTCAGTCTGGTTAAAGATTTATCAACTTTGCTTATCTTTTCAAAAAAGTAGCTTTTAATTATCTTTTCTATTGTTTTGTTTCCATTTCATTTATTTCTGCTCTGTATCTTTATGATTTATTTCTTTCTACTAACTTTGGGTTTTCTTTTTCTTTCTCTAAGTGCTTTAGGTGTAAGGTTAGGTTGTATATTTGTGATTTTTCTTGTTTCCTAAGGTAAGATTGTTTTGCTACAGATGTCCTTCTAAGAACTACTTTTGCCATGTCCCATAGGTTTTGGGTTGTTATGATTTATTTTCACTTGCTCCTAGGTATTATTTTATTTCCTCTTTAATTTCTTCAGTGATCTATTTGGTGTTTTGTATCATACTGTTTAATATTCTTGTGTTTGTGTTTTTTTCAGTTTCTTTCCTTCTAGTTGATTTCTAATCTTATAGCTTTGTGGTTTGAAAACATGCCAGATATGATTTCATACATGACTTGCTTTGTAGCCCAGTATGTAGTCAATCCTGGAGAATATTCTGTGTGCATTTGAGAAGAATGTGTATTTTGGTGCTTTTGGATAGAAATAGAATGGTATCTAAGAATCAACTAAATACATCTGATCTAATGTGTCGTTTAAGGCCAATATTTTCTTATTGATTTTCTGTGTGAATGATCTGTCTATTGATGAAAGTAAGGTGTTAAAATCCCCCACTATTATTGTGCTACTGTTGATTTCTACTTTTGTATCTATATTTGCCTTACATATTGGGGTATTTCTTTGTTGGGTGCATGTATATTTACAATTGTTATATCTTCTTGGATTGATCCCTAGATCATTATATAGTGTCCCTTTTTGTCTATTGTGATAATATTTATTTTAAAATCTATTTTGTCTAATATGAGTTTTGCTATGCAGCTTTCTTTTGATTTTCACTTTCATGAAATATTTTTTTTCCATACCCTTACTTTCAGTCTGTATGTTTCCCTAGGCCTCAAGTGGATCTCTTATAGACAACATGTATATGGGTCTTGTATTTATTTTTTTTAAATTTTATTTTATATTTTTTATTAGTTTTGCCATACAATGACATGATATCACCATGGGTTTACATATGCTCCCCCTGCAGAACCCTCCTCCCTCCCCCCGGGAAATCGAATTGCACCAGCCCCGAGAATCAATCCTGGGCTGGTGATTGATTAGACATATGATAATTAACATGTTTCAATGCCATTCTCCCATATCATCCCACCCTTTCCCTCATCCACAGAATCCATGAGTCTATTCTATACATCTGCGTTCCTTTTGCTGTCTCGCATGCTGGGTTCTCGTTACCGTCTTTCTAAATTCCATATATATGCGTTAATATACTGCATTGTTGTTTTTGCTTCTGGCTTACTTCACTCTGGATAATGGGCTCCAGTTTCGTCCATCTGAGTAGAACTGCTTCAAATGAATTTTTTTTAATGCTGAGTAATATTCCATTGTGTATATGTACCACAGCTTTCTTATCCATTCGTCAGTTGATGGGCATCTAGGTTGCTTCCATGTCCTGGCTATTGTAAACAATGCAGCGATGAACATTGGGGTGCACGTGGCTCTTTCAATTCTGGTTTCCTCGGTGTATATGCCCAGCAGTGGGATTGCCGGGTCATATGGCAGGTCTATTTGCAGCTTTTTAAGGAACCTCCACACTGTTTTCCATAGTGGCTGTACTAGTTTGCATTCCCACCAACAGTGTAAGAGGGTTCCCTTTTCTCCACATCCTCTCCAGCATTTATTGCTTGTAGACTTTTGGATGGCAGCCATTCTGACTGGTGTAAAGTGGTACCTCATTGTGGTTTTGATTTGCATTTCTCTGATAATGAGTGATGTTGAGCATCTTTTCATGTGTTTGTTAGCCATTTTTATATCTTCTTTGGAGAAATGTCTGTTAAGTTCTTTGGCCCACTTTTTAATTGGGTTGTTTATTTTTCTAGAATGGAGCTGCAGGAGTTGTTTGTAAATTTTTGAGATTAATTGTTTGTCTGTTGCTTCATTGGCTATTATTTTCTCCCATTCTGAAGGCTGTCTTTTCACCTTGCTTATAGTTTCCTTTGTTGTGCAAAAGCTTTTAATTTTAATTAGGTCCCATTTGTTTATTCGTGTTTTTATTTCCAATATTCTGGGAGGTGGGTCATGGAGTATCCCGCTTTGGATTATAGCAGAGAGTGTTTTGCCTATGTTATCCTCTAGGAGTTTTATAGTTTCTGGTCTTATGCTTAGATCTTTAATCCATTTTGAGTTTATCTTTGTGTATGGTGTTAGAAAGTGATCTAGTTTCATTCTTTTACAAGTGGCTGTCCAGTTTTCCCAGCACCACTTGTTAAAGAGGTTGTCTTTTCTCCATTGTATATTCTTGCCTCCTTTGTCAAAGATAAGGTGTCCATAGATGCGTGGATTTATCTCTGGGCTTTCTATTCTGTTCCATTGATCTATGTTTCTGTCTTTGTGCCAGTACCATACTGTCTTAATGACTGTGGATTTGTAGTATAGCCTAAAGTCAGGTAGGTTGATTCCGCCAGTTCCATTCTTCTTTCTCAAGATTGCTTTGGCTATACGAGGTTTTTTGTATTTCCATACAAATTGAGAAATTATTTGTTCTAATTCTTTGAAGAAGACCTCTGGTAGCTTGATAGGAATTGCATTGAATCTATAGATTGC
>ML663483.1:1917821-1932755 GCA_007570785.1 Antilocapra americana | reverse complement strand
TTGCTTGTAGATTTTTGGATTACAGCCATTCTGAGTGGTGTAAAGTGATATCTCATTGTGGTTTTGATTTGCATTTCTCTGATAATGAGTGATGTTGAGCATCTTTTCATGTGTTTGTTAACCATTTTTATGTCTTCTTTGGAGAAATGTCTGTTAAGTTCTTTGGCCCGGGTCTTGTTTTTATATCCATTCAGCCAACTTATGTCTTTTGGTTGGAAAATATAATCCATTTACACTTAATGTAATTATGCATATATAGTAATTCATATTGCCATTTTGTTAACTGTTTTAGATTTCTTTTTGTAGATTTATATTTCTTACTCTTTTGCTCTTTTCTTGTGGTTTGATAACTAACTTTAGTGTTGTATTTGGGTTGTTTTTACTTTTTTAAATGTGTTTACCTATAGTTGATTTTCAGTTTACAGTTACCATTAGCTTTTGTTATGGAAGTGTGTGTGTATAAACAGGATTGTGTTAAGTAGCTGGTCTTTTAATTTCAGATCCATTTCGAATATTCTACCTTTGTGCTCCCCTTGTCTCATAATTGCTTGTTTTAATATCATATTTGTATGTGGGTGATTTCCTATCTTTACTTTATATTTGCCTTTACTGGCAAGCTTTTCCATTCATAATTTTCTTGTTTCTAGTAGTGGCCTTTTATTTTCCACTTTGAGAAGTTGCTTTAACAATTTTTGCAAATATGGTCTTGTGGTGCTGAATTCTCTTAGCTTTTGCATATCTGTCAAGTTTTTATTTCTCTGTTAAATGTAAATGAGAACTTTTCTGCATACAATATTCTTGGTTGGTTGTTCTTCCCATTCATCATTTTGAATATATCATGGCACTTCTTTCTGGCTTGCACAGTTTCTGCTGAGACATCAGCTGATAATCTTATGAAGAGTTCCCTTGTATATTATTTGTTGCTTTTTACTTATTGCTCTAAATATTTTCCCTTTGTCTTTAATTTTTGTCACTGATTACTATGTGTTATCACATGTTCTTCCTTGGGTTTATCCTGCCTGGGACTCTCTCTGCTTCCTAGATTTGGGAGACTGTTTCCTTTCCCATGTTGGGAAAATTTTCAAATCATCTCTTCAAATAGTTCCTCATATATGTTCTGTCTCTCTATTTCCTTCTGGAATCCCTATAATGAAAATGTTGATGCCTTTCATGTTGCCCCACTGATCCAGGGAAGTCCATTAGTTCTTCTAGGTCTTTGTTAATTATTTCTCCTATATTCTCAATCTGTGCCTCCATTCTTTTTCTGTAATCCTAAATCATCTTCAGTATCATTATCTTAAATAGTTTTTCCAGAAAATTGCCTGTCTCCACTTCAGTTGGTTATTTTTTTAGAGTTTTACTTGTTCCTTCATCTGAAACATATTCCTCTGTCATTTCATTTTGTCTGACTTTCTGTAAATGTGGTTTCCATTTCACAGGCTGCATTTCTTATTGCTTTTACTGTTTGCCCCTTTTTGTATGAGACTGTCTAAGAAGTTTGTGCAGGCTCCTTGGTGGGAGTGTCTGGTTTCTGCCCTGACTGATTCTTATGATGATTTTTCTTCTTTAGGTAGCCAAGGCTGTAGAAACAAGTTCTATACATAATCAGGAAGTTATGCCTTTTTAGAAAGCCATATTATTAGATCATTTGACTTATTCTATAGAATGTGGGACAATATGCTTTTGTGGTAGTCAGAATTCTAAAGTAACTGCCAATAATGCATGATTTATGTGATCCCATGCCCTTAAGTTGTGTATAAGACCTGTGAATATGATGCACAGTGACTCCCATGGTTTCTAATCATTTGCCTTTTAAACAAGGGAGACTATCCTATGTAGGCCTAGTCTAATAAGTTGTGCCCTTTACTTAAACGTAAAACGTTATAGAGATTCTTCTGCTTATCTTGAAGAAGAAAAGTACCATGTTCCAGAGATGATAAAAGCTTTTAGATGATGATAATAGGACCTAGTTGACATTTAGGTGAAAAGTAGGTACCTCAGTCCTATCACCTCATGAAACAGAATTCTGTCATAAATCAGTGAGGTGGAAAAAAGACCCTGGGCATTAGAGGAGATTCCAGCCTTGGTTTCAGCCTTATGAGACCCTTAACAGGGTATCTAGCTACATTGTGCCAGGAGTTTTGACCAACAGAAGATGTAAAATAATAAATGGTTGTTGTTTCAACCTTCCAATTTTGTGGTAATTTGTTATTTAATGATAGAAAACTAATAATACAGCTTTGAACAATATTTTGTTTTCACAATACTGGAATGTCATAAATTTTTTAACACAGATCCATAAACCCAATGAAATTATGGTTAAATAAATAAAAGAAAGAGGCTTTCAAAGTCATATGTCACAAAAACAGGGCTTGCTATAGATGAAAGAAGGATGTTTTTTCTCTTTCCTTGTCTAGATACTAGGAAGAATATCTGATGTTTAATTTTCCAGGGATCCAGAATATCACGAGTATGTTTAAACCACTTCACATCATTGGAATATTTTCTCAAGATAGGTCAGGTGATGTCTTTCTATTATGTACCCATATATTGGTCTAAAGGGTAAAGACCGATCGGATGTATCTGTATACAAATGATGAGAAAATCGTTACATAATAGACCAGCATCATTTTAGTTTTTCTCTTCTATTTAACATTTTTCAATAAAAGACTTATGGCCTTTTCATCTCAAAATTGTACATTCTAGTAGGGGGATACAAGAATGAAATATAAAGATTGAACAAAAATAATCACCACATAATGCCAAAAGAAAGTATAAAGTGCCAGGTGAGTTAAAGGGACTACAATTTTCCACATAGGAGAAATATTATTTTTTAATTACTATATTTATTTTAATTAGAGGCTAATTACTTTACACTATTATGATTGTTTTTGCCATAAATCGACATGAATCAGCCACAAGTGTATATTGTTCCCCAATCCTGAAACCCTCTCCAACCTCCCTCTCTACCCCATCCCTCTGGATTGTATCAGAGCACCAGTTTTGGGTGCCCTGCTTTTTTCATTGAACTTGCAATGATCATCTATTTTACATATGGTAATATACATGTTTCAATGCTATTCTCTCATATTGTCTCACCCTCATTTTCTCCCAAATAGTCCAAAAGTCCGTTCTTTACATCTGTGTCTCTTTTGCTGTCTTGAATATAGGGTTGTCATTACCATCTTTCTAAATTCCATACATATCTCTTAATATACTGTATTGGTGTTTTTCTTTCTGACTTCCTGCACTCTGCTTGAGTTTCTTCCACCTGATTAGAACTGTGTTCTTTTTTATAGCTGAGTAATAATTTCATTGGGTGTAAGTACCACAACTTCATTATCTATTCATCTGTCAATGGACATCTAGGTTGCTTCCATTTCCTAGTTATCATAAACAGTGCTGCAGTGAACATTGAGGTACACGTGTATCTCTCAGTTCTGGTTTCCTCTATTTGTATGCCCATCAGCGGGATTTCTGGGTCATATGGCTGTTCTATTTCCAGTTTTTTAAGGACTTTCCACACTGTTTTCCATAGTGGCTGTACTAGTTTGCATACCCAGCAGTTTAAGAGGGTTACCTTTTCTCCACACCCTCTCTAGCATTTATTGTTTGTAGACTTTCTGATGGCAGCCATTCTGACTGGTGTGAGATGATATTTCACTGTGGTTTTTATTTGTGTTTCTCTGATAATGAGTGATGTTGAGCATCTTTTCATGCGTTTGTTAGCCATCTGTATGTCTTCTTTGGAGAATTTTCTATTTAGTTCTTTGTCCCATTTTTTTTGATCAGGTCATTTTTTGTTTCTGAAATTGAGATGCATGAACATCATTTGTATATTTTGGAGATTAATTCTTTGCCAGTTGTTGTATTTGCTGTTATTTTCTCCAATTTTGAAGGCTGTCTTTTCACCTTGCTTATAGTTTCCTTCATTGTGCAAAAGCTTTTAAGTTTAATTAGGTCAAGCTCATTTATTTTTGTTTTTATTTCAGTTACTCTGGGAGGTGGGTCATAGAAGTTCTTGCTGTGATTTATGTTAGAGAGTGTTTTGCCTATGATTTCCTGTAACAGTTTTATATTTTCTGGTCTTATATTTAGATCTTTAATCCATTTTGAGTTTATTTTTGTGTATGGTGTTACAAAGTATTCCTGTTTCATTCTTCTACAGGTGGTTGACCAGTTTTCTCAGCACCACCTGTTAAAAAGATTGTCTTTTCTCCATTGTATATTTTTGCCTCCTTTGTCAAAGATAGGTGTCCATAGGTGCATAGGCTTATCCCTGGACTTTCTGTTTTGTTCCATTGATCTATATTTCTGTATTTGTTCCAGTACCATACTATCTTGATGATTGTAGCATTGTAGTATAGTCTGAAGTCAGGCAGGTTGATTCCTCCAGTTCCATTTTTCTTTCTCAAGATTGCTTTGGCTATTTGAGGTTTTTTGTTTTTACATACAAATAGTGAAATTATTTCTTCTAGTTTTCTGAAGAATGCCATTGGTAGCTTGATAGGGATTGTGTTGAATCTATGGATTACTTTGGGTAGTATACTCATTACCACTATATTGATTCTTCCAGTCCACGAACATGGAATATTTCTTCATCATTTGTATTATCTTTGATTTCTTTTATCAGTGTTTTATAGTTCTCTATATATGGGTCTTTTGTTTCTTGAGGTAAATTTATTCCAAACTATTTTCTTTTCATTGAAATTGTGAATGGGATTCCTTCCTTAATTTATCTTTCTGTTTTCTCATTGTTAGTTTATAGGCATGCAAGGGATTTCTGTGTATTAATTTTATATCCTGCAACTTTACTATATTCACTGATTAGCTCTAGTAATTTTCTGGTGGAGTCTTTAGGGGTTTCTGTGTAGAGATTATGTCATCTGCAAACAGTGAGAGTTTTACTTCTTCTTTTCCAATCTAGATTCCTTTTATTTCTTTTTCTTTTCTTATTGCTGTGGCTAGGACTTCAAAACTATGTTGACTAGTAGTGGTGATAGTGGCCAATGCTTGTCTTGTTCCTGATTTTAGAGGAAATGCTTTCAGTTTTTAACCATTGTGGATAGTATTCACTGTGGGTTTGTTTTATATGGCTTTTATTATGTTGAGATATGTTCCTTCTATGCCTGCTCTCTGGAGAATTTTCATCATAAATGGACGTTAAATTTTGTCAAAGGCTTTCACTGCATCTATTGAGACAGTCAGATGGTTTTTATCTTTCAGTTTGTTAATATGGTATACCACATTGGTTGATTTGTGAATATTGAAGAATCCTTGCATCGCTGGGATAAAGCCCACTTGGTCATGATATATGATCTATTTAATATGCTGTTGGATTCTGTTTGCTGAGCAAACAATTTTATTGAACATTTTTGCATCTATATTCAGCAGTGATATTGGTATGTAGTTTTATTTTTTTGTGGTGTCTTTGTCTGGTTTTGGAATTAGGGTGATGGTGGCCTAATAAAATGAGTTTGGAAGTTTATCTTCCCCTACAATTTTCTGTAAGAGTTTGAGTAGGATAGGTGTTAGCTCTTCTCTGAATTTATGGTAGAATTCAGCTGTGAAGCCATCTGGTCCTGGGCTTTTATTGTTGGAAGACTTTTTTTTATTATAGCTTCGATTTCTGTGATGGGTCTATTAAAATCTTCTATTTTTCCTGGTTCAGTTTTGGAAGGTTATACTTTCGAAGAATTTTTCAATTTCTTCCAAGTTGTCCGTTTTATTGGCATATATTTGCTCTTATTAGTCTTTTATCATCTTTTGTATTTCTGTGTTGTCTGTTGTGATTTCTCCATTTTCATTTCACGGTTTTCTGATTTGGTTCTTCTCCCTTTTCTTCTTGATGAGTCTGGCTAATGGTTTGTCTATATATCTTCGCAAAGAACCAGCTTTTAGTTTTGTAGATTTCTGCTATAGTCTTCTTTGTTTCTTTTTCATTTATTTCTGCTCTGATTTTAATGATTTATTTCCTTCTACTAACTCTGGGGTTCTTCTTTTCTTCTTTTTCTAGTTCCTTTAGGTGTACAGTTAGGTGGTTTATTTGATGTTTTCTTGTGTCTTGAGGTAGGCTTGTATTGCTGTGAGCCTCCCTTCTAGCACTGCTTTTACAGAATCCCATATATTTGGGGTTGTCGTGTTTTCATTTTCATTTGTTTCTATGCATGTTTTGATTTCATTTTTGATTTCTTCTTTGATTTGTTGGTTATTCAGAAGCATGTTGTTTAGCCTCCATATGTTTGATTTGTAATAATTTTTTTCAGGTAGTTGATATCTAATCTTACCATATTGTGACCTGAAAAGATGCTTGAAATGATTTCAGTTTTGAAAAATTTTCCAAGGCTATATTTATGGCCCAGGATGTGATCTATCCTGGAGAATGTTCCATGTGCACTTGAGTAAAGGTGAATTCCATTATTTTTGGTTGACTTGCTTTGTAGATATCAATTGGGTCTAACTGGTCCATTGTATCATTTAAAGCTTTTGTTTCCCTGCTAATTTTGTTTGGTTGATCTATCCATAGTTGTGAGTGGGGTGTTAAAGTCCCCCACTGTTATTGTATTACTGTTAATTTCCTCTTTCATACTTGTTAGCATTTGCCTTACATATTGAGGTGCTCCTGTGTGGGGTGCATGTATATTTATAATTGTTATATCTTCTTTATTCAGTGATCATTTCATCATTATGTAGTGTCCTTCTTTGTCTCTTACCACTGTCTTTATTTTAAAGTCTTATTTTATCTGATATTAGTATAGCTACTCCTGCTTTCTTTTAGTCTCCATATGCATAAAATATCTTTTTCCAGCCCTGTACTTTCAGTGAGTATGTGTCCCTAGGTTTGAGGTGGGTCTCTTGTTGACAGCATATTTATGGGTCTTGTTTTTGTATCCATTTGTCCAGTCTTTGTCTTTTGGTTGGAGCATTTAACCTGTTTTCTTTTAAGGTAATTATTGATAAGTGTGATCCTATTACCATTACTTTGTTGTTTTGGGTTTGTTTTTATAAAGCTTTACTGTGTTTCTGGTCTGGAGAAGATCCTTTGGCATTTGTTGAATAGCTGGTTTGGTGGTGCTGAATTCTCTCAAATTTTGCTTGTCTGTAATACTTTTGATTTCTCCTTCCTATTTATTTGTTGCTTTTCCCTTGATGCTTTTAATATTTGCTCTTTGTGTTTGATCTGTGTTAATTTGATTAATATGTGTCTTGGGGAGTTTCACCTTAGGTTTATCCTCTTTGGCACTCTCTGGGTTTCTTGGACTTGGGTGGCTATTTCCTTCCCCATTTTAGGGAAATGTTCAACTATTACCTCCTCAAGTATTTTCTCATGGCCTTTCTTTTTGTCGTCTTCTTCTGGGACTTCTATAATTTGAATGTTGGAGCATTTAACATTTTCCCAGAGTTCTCTGAGGTTGTCCTCATATCTTTTAATTCTTTTTTCCTCTCTTGTTCATTTATTTCCACCATTATATTTTCCACCTCACTTATCCTATCTTCTGCCTCATTTATTCTACTATTGGTTCCCTGCAGGATGCTTTTAATCTCAGTTATTGCATTGGTCATTATTGATTGACTCTCTTTTCTTTCATCTAGGTCCTTGTTAAACATTTGTTGCATCTTCTCAATCCTTGTCTCTAGCCTATTATTTTTAATTCCATTTTGTTTTCAAGATTTTGGATCATCTTTACTATCATTATTCTGCATTATTTTTCTGGTAGACTCCTTATCTCTTCCTCTTTGGTTTGGTTTGGTGGGTTTTTTCTTTGTTCTTTCACTTGCTGAGTATTTTTTTGCCTTTCCATTTTGTTTAGATTGCTGTGTTTGGGATGCCCTTTCTTCAGGCTGGAAGTTCATGGTTCCTCTTAATTGTGGATTCTGATCCGTATGGGTGGGGTTGGACTAATGGATTGTCAAGATTTCCTGGTTGGTGGAGTTGTGTCTGTGTTGTTGGGTGGAGCTGGATCTCTTCTCTCTGGAATGCAATGAAGTGAATTTGGGGGTGTTTATGTGTTTGGCATAGTTTTGGGAAGCCCATTTTTTACTGTTCAAGCTTCTGTTCCTGTTTTATTGGAGAATTAGTGTGGTGTGTTTTGCACTGGAACCTGTTAGCTCTTGGGTAGAGCTTGGTTTCAGTGTAGGTGTGAAGACTTTTGAGTGAACTCTTGTCTTTTAAAGTTTCCTGGAGTCAGGAGTTCTCTGATGTTCTACAGTTTGGGAGTTAATCCTTCTGCCTCTGGCTTTCTGTTCTTCTCTTACAGTATCCTCAAGGCTTCTCTGTCCATACAGCATAGAAGATAAAACACCTAGGTTATTGGTGAAACAATTTTCCACAGCCAGGAACACCTATAGAAATTCACAGAGTTATATAGAGAAGAGAAGAGGGAGGAAAGAGGTAGAGGTGACCTGGAGGAGAAAAGGGAGAGTCAAAAGGGGAGAGAGCAATCAAGCTGATAATCAAATCCCTAAGTGAAAATGGATACTAAAGATTAGGGTCTTAGAGTTACAAAATTGATAACAAATATCAAAAAAGCAAAGATTAAAAACCTAGAATAGAAATTAGCTTCTCAAAAATACAATATAAGAATGCAAAACAAAATAAATCACAGAAATTTAAAAAGTATATATGGAATTTGTTTTAAATATAGGGGTTTTTTTGAAAGGTAATAGTAGGCTATAAAAATGAAAGTTAAAGGAGAAATAAGGAACTAATTTTTTTAAAAAAAGTTAAAAAGTGATCACAGTAAAAATATATCTGGGAATTTCTCTGGAGGCCTTGTTCCGGCTTGTACTTGTTCTCAAGTTCTATAGGTGCCCACCAAATACACAGTCTCCAGTATTAAATTCAGTGTTTTAATCTTTTCCACGTATAACTTTTAGAGCAATTCCCCCTTCTTTATTTTGGCTTCCTTTGTTTGCAAGTCTCCTCATTGTCTAATTTCTGCCCTGACACCAGGTAGTGAAGGTGGCCACTTATTTATGCTCACTTGTTCAGTTCTGTTGTGGGAAGGAAGGAACACTACAAACAAATACTGGTGGCATGTGTCAGGAGTATTCACAGTTGGTGGACCCCACATGGTTTGCCACAGCCCATGGTGATGTTTGCTTCCTGGATCTGCACTGCTCAGGCGCCAGGATGCTCTGCAAGAGCACTTTCCCAAGTGGGCCCTGCGTTTTGTGCACTTCCAAGGTCTAAGCCACTCAGGTTCTCAGGTGCTCTGCAAGGGCACACACCTGAAAGGGCTGTGCGTTTTTTGCCCTTTCCAGGTCCAAGCAGCTAAGGTGACCAGGTGCTTGGTGAGTACACTTTCTCAGGTGGGCCGTGCATCTTAATTGCCTCCCTGGTCCAAGCCACTTGGTTTTCTGGGTGCAACACGAGAGCACAGTGCTAGGTGTGACATGTGTCTCCTCTGGTGAGCTGATCTCAGGCTGTGACACTCCTGGCAGATGTAAGCCATCCAGGATCCCAGAAAAACGTGGTTAGCAACTGGGAACCAGCTTAAGTTTGGTGGAAGATGCAGTCTCCAGAGCCAAGATTTCAGCAGCTCCTTGCCTTCTGGCTTTGGCTGTTGCTTGCCTGCCTTTCTGCCTCCAGGGAGGGAGGGCTGTATATGCAGCTGACTTGCTCTCCTTTAGTACTCGCTCAATCCTTTGTTCTGTGAGCACACCAGGGATGACCATATGGAGTAGAGCCTCACAGTTTTGGTTGCTATCTCACAATAGCTCCCTCAGATTGTATTCAGGGCTTTCAGGCCTTACCTTTACCCTCAGGACCAATGATGCAGTCTGCATCTTCCTGCCCAGCCCCCACTCATGGTGGCACTTCTCCATCTCTGCTTGTAGTTGTGGTGAGGTGTGTATTCTGTGTTTTTTTTTTCTTTTCCTCTTCCTCCCAGTTATGTTGCCCTCTGAGATTCCAAAACTCCCCACAGAAACGCCAATGAGAGTGTTTCCTCCTGTGTAGAAACTTCTCCTTCTTCAGCACTCCCTCCCCAGGGTGGATCTCCATCCCTAAATCTGTTGTCACTGTTTTTGTCTTTTATATTTTGTCCTATCTCCTTGTGAAGGGTTGAGCAGCCTTTCTGGGGGCCTGGTGTCCTGGTGCCAGCATTCAGAATTTGTTTTGTAGAAGTTGCTCAGCATTCAAATTATCTTTTGATGAATTTGTGGGGGAGAAAGTGGTTTCCCATCCTATTCCTCTGCCATCTTGGGACCACCTCTGAGAAACATTATTTTAAGCTGCATTATTCAGGCACAATTTCATGGTATAGCTAGGACTTAGTAAGTATAATAATATAATTCAATAAGTATAATTGCATACAGGAAGAGAAGGAGGAATGACATTCTGGTGAAAGCAAATGACATGTGAAAGATCATGCAGATGGGAAGTAATGTGTTTTTGAGGTCAGTGAATAAATAGACCTGCTTGCCTGAATGGGGAGAGTTTGTGTTTGTGAGTGTCAAGGTTGTAAACATAGGTTGATGCCAGATTGTGGAAGACTGTGAATGTCAAAGAATTTCATTCCACAGACAATAATGCTCTGTCTTCTTGAAGAGGACAGTATTAATTTTCATTTACACTTATCTGTAAGCTTGAAGAAGATAATTATTATACTTCTCTTCTTCCATATCAAGAAAAATAGAAGCACTTGGCTTTATCACTAGAAGGAATCCTAACCACTGAGATGATAGCTCTACTGCTTTGTACTGACGGGATCATATCTATAGTACTGTTTTCACTTCTAGATACTGTAATTTAGAAGGGGCATTAACCAAGTAGAGCACGTCCAAAGAATAGCTCCAATAAAATTGCATTTCTTATGAAAACTTAGGTTTTAGAGATGAAGTGGCATATCTTGCCTTAGGGAATGATTGATTACCTGCTTGTTTTTGATAGGCTTTTAAGGATAATGCCTTGCATGGAGAAGACTTCATTGTGTGTTGCCTTTGAAACCTCTACTACAATAACGATCGAAATAATTTCATTTTTTTTCAAGCATGAGCAAACAGCTACTATAAGTAAAATCTGTTTAAAACTTATTGAGAAACGTGTAAATTATCATATGTGAAATCAATTGCCAGCCCAGGTTTGATGCTTGATACAGGGTGCTAAGGGCTGGTGCACCGGGATAACCCAGAGAGATGGAATCTAGGGGGAGGTGGGAGTGGGGTTCTGGAAGAGAAACACATGTATACCCATGGCAGATTCATGTCAATGTATGGCAAAACCAACATGATAATGTAAAGAAAATAAATAAATAAATAAAATTTAAAAAATACTTATTGAGCAAAAAATATTTCTAAATTTGTGGCAGCAGCTGATGCTGGTGTTTGTGATTGCTTGAGCCCTCATGATCTCAACTTTAAAATTAAACATATGATCAAAATCTAATATAACACTGCCTCTCTTAGATAGGACTACAGAGACATAATTGGATTCTATCACTTGCTGGCTTTAAAAAAACAACAACAAATATCTGCTTAAGCTGTTGTCCTATTCTTGAGACTACTCTTCTCTACATGATTGAAATTACTTAGTAAAAATTTAGAAACACAAACTGTTTTATAAATTATCAGTATAGTAGATTAGTAGCTTGGTGAAATGGAAAGAGTGCCAAAAGTAAACAAATGATCTAGACTCTTATCCTCACTCTGCTATTTTTTATTTTCTAATTGAAGTATAGTTTATTTATAATAATGTATTAGTTTCAGTTGTGCAACATTGTGACTTAATATTTTTGTAGATTCAACTCAATTTAAATTTGATATTAAATGTTGTCTATATTTCATATGCTGTACAAATATCTTTGTAACTTATTTATTTTATACATAATTGTTTGTACATTATAATCTCCTACCCTTATTTGTCCCTCCCTCTTTCCTCTTTCCGCTGGTAACCACTAGTTTATTCTCTATATCTATGAATCTGTTTATGTTTTGCTATATTCATTCATTTATATATATATATATATTATATATTTACTCTATTTATATATTTTATATAATATTTAATATATATTACATATATTTATATAAGTGATAACGTACACTATTTGTATTTCTCTTTCTGACTTACTTCACTAGGTGTAATACCCCACAGGTATATCCTTGTGGCAATTGAATAAATTTAATTCTTCCTTATGACTTGAGTAGTTTTCTATTTCATATACATATATGTGTATATGTATGTGTATGTGTGACATATTCATTATTAGTTCTTCTAGTGATGGGCACTTGGGTGACTACCATGTCTTGGCTATTGTAGTAGTGCTGCTATGAACACTGGTGTACACGTATCTTTTTGAATTAGTGTTTTCATTTTCTTTATATATACACATACACATATATATATGCGTATATGTATACATAAATGTACATATATATATATGTATAAATATATATGGAGTGGAATTGCTGGATCATATGGTAGTTCTGTTTTTTGTTTTTCAGGGACCTCCATGCTATTTTCAGTAATGGTTATACCATCTTATACTCCCATCAATAATGTAAAAGGTTTTCCTTTTCTCCTTATCGTGACCAACATTTGTTATTTGTAGATATTTTGAAGATAGTCATTCTGACAGATTTGAGACATTATCCCATTGTGGTTTTGATTTGCATTTCTCTAAGACTTAGCAGTGATGAGCAACTTTCCTGTGCCTATTAGCCATCTGTATGTCTCCTTTGGAAAACTGTCTATTCAGGTATTTTGTTCATTTTTAAGTTGGAGTGTTTGAGTTTTATGAGCTAAATCTGTATGCAGGTCAAGAAGTAACAGTTAGAACTGGACACGGACCAACAGACTGATTCCAAATTGGGAAAGGAGTATGTCAAGGCTGTATATTGTTACTTTGCTTGTTTAACTTGTATACTGAGTATATCATGCAAAATGCCGGGCTAGATGAAGTACAAGCTGGAATCAAGATTGCCAGGAGAAATATCAATAACCTCAGATACACAGAAGACACCACCCTTATTGGCAGAAAGTGAAGAGGAACTAAAGATCCTCTTGATGAAAGTGAAAGAGGAGAGTGAAAAAGCTGGCTTAAAACTCAACATTCAAAAAACGAAGATCATAGAATTCCATCCCATCACTTCATGGCAGATAGATGGGGAAACAATGGAAACAGTAAGAGACTTTATTTTCTTGGGATCCAGATTCACTGCAGATGGTGACTGCAGCTATGAAATGAAAAGACAATTGTTCCTTGGAAGGAAAGTTATGACAAACCTAGACAGCGAATTAGAAAGCAGAGATATCACTTTGCCAACAAAGGTCCATCTAGTCAAAGCTATGGTTTTTCCCGTAGTCATTTATGGATGTGAAAGTTGGACTATAAAGAAAACTGAGCACCAAAGAATTGACGCTTTTGAACTGTGGTGTTGAAGAAGACTCTTGAGAGTCCCTTGGACTGCAAGGAGATCAAAGCAGTCAATCCTAAAGGAAATCAGTCCTGAATATTCATTGGAAGGACTGATGCTGAAGCTGAATCTCCAATATTTAGCCACCTGATGCGAAGAGCTGACTCACTGGAAAAGACCCTGATGCTGGGAAACATTGAAGGCAAGAGAAGAGGATGACAGATGGCTTGGATGACATCACTGACTTGATGGACATGAATTTGTGCATGTTCCGGCAGTTGGTGATGGACAGGGAAGCCTGGCATGCTGCAGTCCATGGGGTCACAAAGAGACAGACCCGATTGAGTGACTGAACTAATATTTTGGATATTATTCCTTGCCAGTCTCATCATTTGCAAATATTTTCCTCCATATATTGTCTTTTCATCTGTTGATGGTTTCTTTTCCTGTGCCAAAGCTTTTAAGTTTAATTAGATCCTATTTCTTAGTTTTGCTTTTGTTTATTTTGATTTAGGAGAGTTATCTAATAAAATATTACTGCAATTTATGTCACAGAGTGTTCTACTTGCATTCTTTTCTAGTTTTATGGCTTCAAATCTTATATTTAGGTCTTTGATCCATATATTTTTTATATGGTGTAAAAAATGTTCTAATTTTGTTAATTTATATGTACCTTTGCCGTTTTCCAAGCACCACTTGGTGAAGTGACTATCTTTTTTCTATTCTTGCCTCCTTTACCGTAGATTAATTGACCATAATTATGTTGATATGTGGTTCTCAATTTTGTTCCATTGATATATGTGTCTGATTTTGTGCCAATATCATGCTGTTTTGATCACTGTGGATTTGTAGTATAGTCTGAAGTTGGGGATCATGATACTTCAAGATTTGTTCTTTTTTTCCTTAAGATTTCTTTGGAAATTTGGAGTCTTACATGGTTGCATATGGGCTTCCCTGGTAGCTCTTCCCTGGTAGTTGGTAAAGAATCTGCCTGCAGTGCAGGAGACCCAAGTTCAATCCCTGCTTTGTGAGCATCGCCTGGAGAAGGAAATGGCAACCCAACCATTATTCTTGCCAGGAAAATCTTTTGGACAGAGGAGCCTGGCTGGCTATAGTCCATGGGGTCACAAGAATTAGACACGACTTAGTGACTAAACCACCCCCATGGTTACATATAAAGTTTTGAATTTTTTTCTTTTTTAGTTCTTGAAAAATATCATGGGTACATGGATATTTTGACAATGTTAATTCTTCCAATCCAAGAACATGGGATATCTGCTTATTTCCTTGTATCATCTTCCATCTCTTTCATCAATATTTTATAGTATTCAAAGTATATGTGTTTGATCTCATTGATTATTTTATCCTTTTTCATGTTATTTTAAATGGCATTAGGTATTTTTTATTTTATTTTTGATAGTTCATTTTTACTGTATAGAAAAGCTATAGATCCCCTTCCCCATGTTTTGTGTTTATGAAGCCATATTTTATATATTCATGTTTATCACTTTGCTGATTACTATGGTTATAATTGCCTTTATAATTTTTTCTCTTTTAATATTTTTTGCTAGCTTA
>ML663483.1:1864295-1917421 GCA_007570785.1 Antilocapra americana | reverse complement strand
TCCTTTAATAGTGTTATTTTTTCCTTTCTATAAATTTTTACTTCTTGTTCTAGCCTTTTCCACACAAAGAAGACATTTTAATATTTCTTTAAGTGTAGATTTAGTATTTGATGAACTCTTAGTTTTTACAGCCTGAGAAGTTCTTCCTCTCTCCTTCAATTCTAAGTGATAATCTTAATGCTTAGAGTTTCCTAATGTTGCAGGTTTTTTCCCCTTTCACTACTTTAAATACATCATGCTGCTCATTCTCACCTGCAGAGTTTCTGCAGAAAAAATCTGCTTATAGCCTTAAGGAGGTTCCTTTTTATGATTCTTTGTTTTATTCTTAATGCCTTTAGAATTTTCTTTTTGTCTTTTGCCATTTTAATTGTATTTTGACTTGGGATGGGTCTCTTTGGATTCATTTTGTTTGAGATTTTCTGTGCTTCCTATGCCTGGACATTTCTTTCCTTCTTTAGGTTTAGGAATTTTTCTATGATGATTTCCTCAGATACATTTTTGTGCCTTTCTCTCTTCTCCCTCTGGGTCTCATATAATGTCAGTGTTGGTACTCTTGATGTTGTCTTAGAGGTCCATTAAACTGTTATCAATTTTTGTTTTACTGTTGGTCTTTTGATTGGGTAAGTTCCATCATTCTGTTTTCCAAATCACTTTCCATTTTTCAGATCACTTATGCATTCAACTGCTGTTAATTCTTTCTGATATGTTTTTCATTTCATTTCTTATATTCTTCAGCTCTGACTGGTTCCTTCTTATATTTTATATTCCCTTTTTAATATTCTTATTATGTTCATCTATTGTTTTCTCTGGTTCAGTTAGTATTCTTATTACTAATGTTTAAACTCTTTATTCGAAGAAGGCAATGGCAACCCACGTCAGTACTCTTGTCTGGAAAACCCATGGATGAAGGAGCCTGGTAGGCTGCTGTCTATGGGATCATACAGAGTCGGGCATGACTGAAGTGACTTAGCAGCAGCAGAACTCTTTACTTGATAAATTATCTTTGTTTCATTACTTATTTTTCAGTATTTTTGTTCCTTCTTTCATTTGAAACAAATTCTTCTGTTTTCACATTTTGGTTAACTTTCTCTGTATCTTGAAAATTAAACAGTTTCCTATCCCAGTCTTAAAATTGTTTCCTTGTATGAGACTGTCCTAATATAGCCTTTGTGTGCCCAGTGACTTTGGTGTGAGGTGGATTTTAAGAGAATAGGGATGACATGTGCTCTGCCAATGTGCTCTGGCAGTTACAAATTTGTTGGGAGGTATGGCTGGTTGTGGAGCTGCTAGAACCAAGGCCAGGTGTCAGCCAGGGCTTCTCTTATGCCAGTGGCTGACCTTGCACTGTAGGGGCAGAGCCATGTCCCAGGTTGTTGGAGTAGAAACCTTGAAGGTCAGGTGTGAGCTGGTACCAATCCCTTTATGTTCTTTCTCTCCCACTTCTAGCATTGGTAATCTTATACCAGAAGGGAGCAGCACTAGAGGATAGAGCAGTAAGAGCAGGAACAGGTTGTCAGCATAGGCCTGGGTGTACACTGGGGTTATGCCAGCATGCCTGTCAGAGTTCCAAACCACTCCCAATCTACAGGCTCCGGCAACCCCAGTAATGGTCAATCTTGACTGTGCCAAAGCCTTTGACTGTGTGAATCACAATAAACTGTGGAAAATTCTGAAGGTGATTTGAATACCAGACCATCTGACCTGTCTCTTGAGAAACCTGTGTGCAGGTCAGGAAGCAACAGTTAGAACTGGACATGGAACAACAGACTGTTTCCAAATACGAAAAGGAGTACGTCAACACTTATATTGTCTCCCTGCACATTTAACTTCTGTGCAGAGTACATCATGAGAAATGCTGGGCTGGAAGAAGGACAAACTGGAATCAAGATTGCTGGGAGAAATATTAATAAACTCAGATATGCAGATGACACCACCTTTATGGCAGAAAGTGAAGAGGAGCTAAAAAGCCTCTTGATGAAAGTGAAATAGGAGAGTGAAAAAATTGGCTTAAAGCTTAACATTCAGAAAACTAAGATAATGGCATCTGGTCCCATCACTTCATGGGAAATAGATGGGGAAACAGTATCAGACTTTATTTTTTTGGGCTCCAAAATTACTGTAGATGGTGATTGCAGCCATGAAATTAAAAGACGCTTACTCCTTGGAAGGAAACTCATGACCAACCTATCGCAAGTCCAGATTGGATGCATGATACAGAGTGCTCAGGGATGGTGCACCAGGATGACCCAGAGGGATGGAATCGGGAGGGAGGTGGGAGGGGAGTTCTCGAAGGGGAACACATGTATACCCATGGCGGATTCATGTCAATGTATGGCAAAACCAACATGATAATGTAAAGGAAAAAAAATAAAATAAAAGCAGAGACATTACTTTGTCAGCAAAGGTCTGTCTAGTCAAGGCTATGGTTTTTCCAGTAGTCATGTATGGATGTGAGACTTGGGGATGGCGAAGAAAACTGAACGCCAAAGAATTGATGCTTGTGAAGTGTGGTGTTGGAGAAGATTCTTGAGAGTCCCTTGGACTGCAAGGAGATCCAACCAGTCCATCCTAAAGGAGATCAGTGCTGAGTCTTCATTGGAAAGACTGATGTTGAAGCTGAAACTCCAATACTTAGGCTACCTCGTGCAAAGAGTTGACTTACTGGAAAAGACCCTGATACTGGGGAGGATTGGTGCAGGAGGAAAAGGGGATGACAGAGGATGAGATGGCTGGATGGCATCACTGACTCGATGGACATGGGTTTGGGTAGACTCTGAGAGTTGGTGATGGACAGGGAAGCCTGGCGTGCTGTGGTTCATGGGGTTGCAAAGAGTTGGACAGGACTGAGTGAGTGAACTGAACTGAACTGAACCATGTTCAAGTGTAGTGCCAAGTTCCAGCCAGCCCTGCCCCTCACATCTACATAATCTCCTCAACCAAAGCAGGGTTTATTCCAGTAAGGAGCTGCACCAGAGATAGAAGCATCAGAACAGATTCTTGGCATGGGTGCAGAGCAAGCTCTGGAAGTCTTGGTAAGCTCCTCAGAGTCCAGGACAATTTTAGTATGCTCCTTCTGCTTTGTTCTCAGAAGTATTGCAAGCATGTGCATTCTCTTTAAGAACAGAGTCTATGTTTCTTAAAACTCTCCTATTAGTCACACTAGTTTTTAAACCAACTAAGGGGACTCATCTTCCCAGTGTCCAGCCCTAGCTCTAGGAAGGCCAATATATGGTTCAAGCCCCTTACTTTCTAGGCAAGATCTATGAGCCCATGTAATCGCTGTCCTCTTCTGTGTCCCCGCTCAGGGACACAGGTCCTGATCTGATTGATTATCATCCCTTCCAATCCAACTCTTTGTGAATCTTCCTTTACAGTCTTTACAGAAAAGCCAATCTTCAGTTTGTTTTCAGTGAGAATTGTGTTACTGAATAGGTGAACTCAGTATCCTCCTACTCCACCATCTTCATCTCTTCTCCTGCCTACTTAATTTTTTACTTTGTTCAAGTCATTTAAACTTAGTTCCCTTTATCTATAAAATGGATATTGATTTTCTGTTTTGCTCACCTCCAGGATTTTTGAAAGAAAATGAGAAAATGCTAAAGCACTTTTAATGCTGAAAGGCTTTGTGAACCTTAGCAGTTTATTTTGCCTTGTGGTTATTAACCTAATATTAAAGTTATCACAAATGAAAATTATGTAATTATAAACCATTACTTAAATAAGATGTTTAAAAAATAAGTGAATTATTTTCTTTTTTTTGAAGTATAATTGGCTTACAGCACTATGTTAGTTCCAGATGTAATACAACATAGTGATTTGATAGTTCTATACATTACAAAATGATCACCATGATAGTCTAATTACTATCTGTCACCACACAAAAATATTATATAGACTGTATTGCTTAGGCTGTACACTATATACCCTTAACTCAATGATTTTGTAAATGAAAGTTTCTACCTCTTAAACCCTTCAGAGATTTCACTCACCTCACACTCCACTACATTCTGTTTGTTCTCGGTCTGTGAGTCTATTTCTGCTTTGTTATGTTTGTTCATTTTTTGATTTTTAGATTCCCCATGTAAGTGAAATCATACACCATTTGTCTTTCTCTGACTGACTTATCTTTAGTATAATACTCTCTAGCACCATCCATATTGTCACAAATGGCAAGATTTCATTCTTCTATGGCTGAGTAATATTCATTTTCTCTCTTTATTTATGTATATATCTTCTTTATTTATTCATTTATCAGTGGTTACTTAGGTTGCTTCCATAACCAATCTATTGAAAATAATACAGCAATGAACATAGGGGTACATGTATCATTTGGAATAATTGTTTTTATGTTCTTCAGAAAAATATCCAGAAGTGGAATTGTTTGATCATATGGTAATTACTTTTTGAGAAAAGTCCATATTGTTTTTCATAATGGCTGTACCAATTTGCATTGACACCAACAGTGCCCAAGAGTTTTCTTTTCTCCTCAACAACACTTATGATTTTTTGCCTTTTTGAAAATAGCCATTAGACAGGTGTGAGGTGATATCTCATTCTGGTTTTGCTTTGTATCTCCCTGATTATTAGTAATGTTGAGAATCTTTCATGTGACTGTTGGCCACCTGTGTGACTCTTTAAGAGAAATGTCTATTCAGATCTTCTGCATGTTTTTAAATTGGGTTATTTGTTTTTTTGATATTGAATTCTATGAGTTTTTGTGTATTTTGCATATAAACCCCTCATCAGATGTATCACTTGCAAATATCTTCTCTTGTTCAGTATGTTGATGTGATCTAATTTATTTATTTTTGCTTTTATTTAATTTGTTTTTGGAGAAATATCCAAAAACTATTACTAAAACCAACACCACAGATTGTACTAACCATGCTTTCTTCTAGGAGTTTCAGGATTTCAGGCCTTTATGTTTAATTCTTTAGGCCTTTTTGTGTTTACTTTTTATATGGTGTGAGAAAGTAGTATAGTTTGATTCTATTGAATGTAGCTGTCGTGTTTTCCCATTGATTGAAAAGTCTTTTTCCTTTTTGTGTATATTGCCACCTTTGCTATAGATTAATGGACTGTATAAGCATGGGTTTACTTCTGGGCTCTGTATTCTGCACCACTGGTTTATATGTCAGTTTTTGTGCTGGTATCATACTATTTTGATTACTATATCTTTTTAGCATATTTTAAAACCGAGGCATATGATACCACAAATATTTTTCTTCTTTCTGAGTGTTATTTTTAAAATTCAAGGTATTTAATGTTCCTATGCAAATTTTAGAATTACTTGTTCTAGTTCAGTGAAAAGCACCATTGGTAGTTTGATAGAAATTGCATTGAGTCTGTAGATTGTCTTGAACACTCTGGTCATTTTAAGAAAATTAATTCTACCAATCCATCACCACAGTATATCCTTCCATTTGTTTGTGTCATCTTCAGTTTCTTTCATCAAAGTCTTATAGTTTTCCTGAATACAAATATTTTACCACCTTGGTTAGACTTATTCCTATATATGTTATTCTTTGTGATATATTTATAAATGCTACTATTTTCTTTATTTTTTTAGTTAGTTAATTATTTTTTTCTTTACATTATTGTGTTGGTTTTGCCATACATTGACATGAATCCTCCATGGATATACATATGTTCCCCTTCCAGAACCCCCCTACCACCTCCCTCCCGATTCCATCTCTCTGGGTCATCCCGGTGCACCAGCCCTGAGCACCCTGTATCAAGCATCAAACCGGGGCTGGTGATTGATTTCACATATGATAATTTACATGTTTCAATGCAGTTCTCCCAGATCATCCCACCCTTGCCCTCTCCCATGGTATCCAAAAAACTGTTCTATACATCTGCGTCTCTTTTGCTGTCTTGCATACAGGGTTATCATTACCATCTTTCTAAATTCCATATATATGCATTAGTATACTGTACTATTCTTTTTCCTTCTGGCTTACTTCACTCTGTATAATAGGCTCCAGTTTTGTGCACCTCAGTAGAACTGATTGAAATGTATTCTTTTTAATGGCTGAGTAATATTCCATTGTGCATATATACCACAGCTTTCTTATCCATTTGTCTGTTGATGGACATCTAGGTTGCTTCCATGTCCTGGCTATTATAAACAATGTGGCGATGAACATTGGGGTACATGTGTCTCTTTCAGTTCTGGTTTCCTTGGTGTGTATGCCCAACAGTAGGATTGCTGGGTCATATGGCAGGTCTACTTGCAGTTTTTTAAGGAATCTCCACACTGTTTTCCATAGTGGCTGTACTAGTTTGCATTCCCACCAACAGTGTAAGAGAGTTCCCTTTTCTCTACATCCTCTCCAGCATTTATTGCTTGTAGACTTTTGGATGGTAGCCATTCTGACTGGTGTAAAATGGTACCTCATTGTGGTTTTGATTTGCATTTCTCTGATAATGAATGAATCATGTTGAGCATCTTTTCATGTGTTTGTTAGCCATTTTTATGTCTTCTTTGGAGAAATGTCTATTTAGTTTTTTGGCACACTTTTTGATTGGGTCGTTTATTTTTCTGGAATGGAGCTGCAGGAGTTGCTTGTATATTTTTGAGATTAATTGTTTGTCTGTTGTTTCATTTGCTATTATTTTCTCCCATTCCGAAGGCTGCATTTTCACCTTGCTTTTAGTTTCCTTTTTTGTGCAGAAGCTTTTAATTTTTTTTTTTTACATATTGTTTATATATATATATGTATACAAAAGTTTTTCTACTGTGCTTGATAAAGGCTTGAGAAGAGCTTGGGAAAAAAAAAGATGGAGCAATTAGAAAATGTAAAATAAATGAAATGGGAGTACTGAATATGAAATAGAAAAAGTGAAACAAAGTATATCATTTAAAAGTAAGCTACATCTTTAAAAGTTAAAGATCATTATATAGTCCAGTTGTTTTTAAACATGACTGCTCATTAGAAACATATCTGGCTCTCTGGAGAAAGAAAGCAATATCTGGGGGTTTGTATTTTTCAAAAAATTTCAAGATAATTCTGATATGCACCTGGATTTTGAGAAGTGACCTACAGTTTTTTCTGTTAAGTTGTAGGTTTGGTTTTTCTGTTGATCAATCATGATGCAGTGGTATTTAGTGAGTAATAGTTACATAGTCACAATAGTGAAAGGTGTTTGTCAGTTTTCACAACCAATAGCCAGACGAAAAATAAAAGTTAATTACAGTTGCAAGCCATAATGGTAACATAATTAAGTAAACAATATAAAATAATTACATACAATTTGAAGGGTCAAGCCGAGAGAGAGACAGAAAGGACCTGAGTACAGAGTCCCAGGCAGGATAAACCCAAGGAGGAACACATAGTAATTAAACTGACAAAAATAAAAGACAGAGACAAAACATTAAAAACAAGTGAAAAATACAAAGGAACTCCCAACAGGCTATCAGCTGATTTCTCACCAGAAACTCTACAAGCCAGAAGGGAAAGGTACCACATGTTTAAAGTGATGAAAGGGAGGCACCTACAAACAAGAACGCTCTGCCCAGCAAGACTCCTTCATAGTTGATGCAGCATCGAAAGCTTTCCAGACAAGCCAAAGTTAAGAGAATTCAGCACCACCAAACCAGCTATACAGCAAATGCTATAGGAACTTCTCCAGGCAGGAAATACAAGAGAAGGAAAAGACTTACAGAAAATAAACCCATAACAATTAAGAAAATGGTAATGAGATCTCACACATCGATAATTACCTTAAATGTAAATGTATAAATGCACCAACCAAAAAACATTGACTGGGTGGATGAAAATGTGCATGTATGCACTTTTACTTACTACACTACTTAGAAGCTTTTAATTTTAATTAGGTCCCATTTGTTTATTTTTGCTTTTATTTCCAATATTCTGGGAGGTGGGTCATAGAGGATCCTGCGTTGGTTTATGTCAGAGAGTGTTTTGCCTATGTTTTCCTCTAGGAGTTTTATAGTTTCTGGCCTTATGTTTAGATCTTTGATCCATTTTGAGTTTATTTTTGTGTATGTGGTGTTAGAAAGTGTTCTAGTTTCATTCTTTTACAATTGGTGGACCAGTTTTCCCAGCACCACTTGTTAAAGAGATTGTCTTTTCTCCACTGTATATTCTTGCCTCCTTTGTCAAAGATAAGGTGTCCATAGGTGCATGGATTTATCTCTGGGCTTTCTATTTTGTTACATTGATCTATATTTCTGTCTTTGTGCCAGTACCATACTGTATTGATGACTGCGGCTTTGTAGTATAGCCTATCATAAATTCAACATTCATTTATTATAAAAACCCTCCAAAAAGCAGGAATAGAAGGAACATACCTCAACCTAATAAAAGCTGTATATGACAAACCCACAGCTAACATTATCCTCAGTGGTGAAAAACTGAATGCATTTCACCTAAAGTCAGGAACAAGACAAGGGTGCTCACTCTCACCACTACTATTCTACGTAGTTTTGGAAGTCTTGGCCACACCAATCAGAGCAGAAAAATAAATAAAAGGAATCCAGATGGCAAAAGAAGTAAAACTCTCACTGTTTGCAGAAGACATGATCCTCTACATAGAAAACCCTAAAGACTCTACCAAAAAATTACTAGAGTTAATCAGTGGATATAGTAAAGTTGCAGGATATAAAATCAACACACAAATCCCTTGCATTCCTATACACTAACAATGAGAAAACAGAAAGAGAAATTAAGAAGCAATTCTCTTCATCTCTTTTTGTTTCTCACCATCGAAACAAAAAGAATAAAATACTTAGGAGTATATCTGCCTAAAGATACAAAAACCTATATATAGAAAACTGTAAAACACTGATGAAAGACATCAAAGAGGACACAATTAGATTGAGAAAAATACTGTGTTCATGGATCGGAAGAATCAATATAGTGAAAATGAGTACACTACCCAGAGCAATCTATAGATTCAATGCAATTCCTATCAAGCTACCAGAGGTCTTTTTCAGAGAACTAGAACAAATAATTTCACAATTTGTATGGAAATACAAAAAACCTCAAATAGCCAAAGCAATCTTGAGAAAGAAGAATGGAACTTAAGGAATCAACCTGCCTGACTATAAATGCTACTATTTTCTTAATTTCTGTTTCTCATAGTTTGCTGCTATTGTATAGCAACAAATTTTGTACCCTTCAACTTTGGTGAATTCATTTATTTGTTCTGATAGATTTTTGCTTTCATAGTTAGGATTTTCTGTATTTAGTTTTTTGTCACGTGTAAGCAGTTACAGTTTTATTTCTTCCTTTCAAATTTAGATTCCATTTATTTATTTATTTTGTATGAGTCTTCTGGCTAGGACTTCTGATTCTATGTTGAATAAAAGTAGCAAGAGGGGGCATCCTTGTTTCCTTACTGATCTTAGAGGAAATGTTTCTGGCTTTTCACCAGTTGAATATGATGTTAGCTCAAAGCTTGTCATACACAGCTTTTTATTAAGTTTGGGGGTGTCCTATCTTCACACACTTTGTTGAGAGTTTTTTAAAATCATAAGTAGATTTTGCATTTTGGCAGATAAAATTCTGCATCTATTGAGATAATCATATCACTTTATTTTGTAGTCTGTTAATGTGGTATATTGCATTGATTGATGTGCAGATATTCAATCATTCTGTCTTCTGTGAAATAAATCTCACTTGGTTTAATGTATTGTCAAATTGGTGCTAATATTTAGCTGAGGATTTTGGTATCTATGTTCATTGGTGAAATAGACTGGTAATTTTTTCTTTTTCTTTGTTTTTTGTCTGATGTGATATCAGGGTGACACTGACCATGGAGAATGTGTTTGAAAGCTTTCCTTCCTCTTCAGTTCTTTGGAATTATTTGAAAAAAGATAGGTGTTAACTCTTCTTTAAATATTTGGAAGAATTCACCTGTGAAGTTCTCTAGTCCTAGCCTTTTTTTGTAGTTGTATTTATTACTAATTCAACTTCATTAATGATAATTGGCCTGATTATACTTTATTTTTATTCCTGATTTAGTCTTGGAAGATAGTATTTTTCTAGAAATTTATACATTTCTTTTAGGTTATCCATTTTTCATATATGATTGTTTCTAGTAATCTATTATGATCCTTTTTATTTCTGTGCTATTTGTAATACTCCTTTTTGATTTCTGATTTGATGTATTTGGTTCTTTTTTTTTCTTGATGATTCTGACTACACTTAGCAGGATTTATTTTTAGTTTTTCAAAGAACCATCTCTACTTTATTATGCTCTGATTTTTTATTTCTTTCCTTTTACTAAGTTTCAGTGTTGTTCTTTTCTTCGAGTTTATTTAGCAAAAACTTTAATTTGTTTATTCAAGATTTTCTTGTTTCCTGAGGTAGGTTTTTATTACTCTACAATTCCATCCTAAAACTTCTTTTGCTGCATCTCATAGATTTGGAATTGTTGTATTTCATTTTAATTTTTATCCAGTATTCTTTGATTCCTCTTTTATTTCTTCAGTGACCCATTGTTTGTTTAGTAGCACATTGATTACTTCAGCATACTTGTGCTTTTGCAATTTTTTTTCTTTTCGTTTATTTCTAGTCTCATATTATTGTGGTAAGTAGTGTTGTTTGATATGATTTCAACTTCTTACATTTACTGAGAGTATTTTGTGTCCTAGCATTTGATCTATCTTGGAGAATTTTCCACAAATAGTTGAAAAGAATGAGCATAATTTTGTTCAGGATGGAGTGTTATTTATTTGTGACATGTTGGGCTGAATGAAGCACAAACTGTTGTCAAGATTGCCAGGAGAAATATCAACTGCGTCAGATAAGCCGATAACACCACACTAATGGTAGAAAGTGAAGAGGAACTAAAGAGCCTGTTGATGAATGTGAAAGAGAAGAGTGAAAATGCTGGCTTAAAACTCAACAGTCAAAAAATGAAAATCATGGCACACAGTCCCGTCACTTCATGGCAAATAGATGAGAAACAATGGAAACAGTGACAGACATTATTTTCTTGGGCTCCAGTTCACTGCAGATGGTGACTGCAGCCATGAATTTGAAAAACACTTGCTCCTTGGAAGAAAATTTATGACAAACCAAGACAGCATATTGAAAAGCAGAGACATTACTTTGCCAATAAAGGTCTGTATAGTCAAAGCTATATTTTTTCCAGTAGTCATGTATGGATGTGAGACTTGGACGATTATGAAGGCTGCATGCTGAAGGATTGATGCTTTTGAAGTGTGATGTTGGAGAAGACTCTTGAGAGTCCCTTGAACTACAAGGAGATCAAAGCAGTCAATCCTAAAGGAAATCAGTCCTGAATATTCATTGGAAGAACTAATGCTGAAGCTGAAGCTCCAATACTTTGGCCACCTGATTCTAAGAGCCAACTCACTAGAAAAGAACCTGATGGTGGAAAAGACCAAAGGCAGGAGGAGTGGACGACAGAGGACAAGATGGTAGGATGGTATCATCCGCTCAATGGACATGAGTTTTAGCAAGCTCTGATAGATGATGAAGGACTGGGAAGCCTGGTGTCCTACAGTAGATCGGGTTGCAGAGAGTTGAACATGACTGAGAGAGTGAATAACCACAACAATATTAAATATATTTAGTCTAATGTATCAGTTAAGACCAGTGCTTCCTTACTGATTTCTGTCTGGGTGATCTGTTTATTGATGTAAATGGGATGTTAAATTTCCCTCTTCTTTCTGTGTTACTTTCCATTTTTCCTTTTAAGTTTTATTATTTACTGTATTTATTTACATACTTCTATTTGGGTACAAATATATTTACAACGGTTATATCTTCTTGTTAGACTAAGTTTTTCATTATATAATGTCCTTTGTTGTTTCTTGTTATGTTATTTGTTTTAAAGTTTTTTTCCTGATGTAAGGATTGCTACTCCAATTTTCTTTTAATTTACATTTGCATGGAACTCCATTTTTCATCCCCTCACTATCACTCCATGGGTGTCTTTAGATTTGAGGTGAGTCTTTCATAGGTGACATATAGACGGTTCATTTTTGTCTATTCAGCCTCTCTGTGTCTTTTAATCAGAGCATTTAGTTCATTATGTTTAAAATGATTATATATGGGTATTTAGTAATCATCATTTTGGCTATTGTTTTCACACTGTTTTATAGTTTTCTTGTTCCTTTCTTCTTTGCTCTCTTCCCTTGTAATCTGATGACTAGCTTTACAAATATGGTTGGACTATTACTTTCTTCTTTGTGTATCTATTTTAGATTTTTTTGGTTATGTGAAGTATATATAAATTGATGATCCCTTGAGTTCAAACATATTCTAAGAACTTTCCCTTTTTACTCTTCTCTCCACATTTAATGTTCTTGACATCTCATTTTGAATCTTCGTGTTTTGCACTTACATAAAGTGAAGAAGAACTAAAGAGCCTCTTGATAAAAGTGAAAGAGTAGAGCGAAAAAATTAGCTTAAAGCTCAACATTCAGAAAACTAAGACCATGGCATCCCGTTCCATCACTTCCTGGCAAATAGATGGGGAAACAGTGGAAACAGTGGCAGACTTTGTTTTTTTGAGCTCCAATATCACTGCAGATGATGACTACAGCCATGAAATTGAAAGTCACTTACTCCTTGGAAGAAAAGTTATAACCTAGATAGCATGTTTAAGAGCAGAGACATTACTTTGCAAACAAAGGTCTGTCTAAGCAGGCTATGGTTTTTCCAGTAGTCATGTATGGATGTGAGACTTAGACTATAAAGAAAGATGAGTGCCGAAGAATTGATGCTTTTAAAGTGTGGTGTTGGAGAAGACTCTTGAGAGTCCCTTGGACTGCAAGGGGATTCAACCAGTACATCTTAAAGGAAATCAGTCCTGGATGTTCATTGGAAGGACTGATTTTGAAGCTGAAACTCCAGTACTTTGGCCACCTGATGCAAAGAACTGACTCGTTGGAGAAGACCCTGATGCTGGGAAATATTGAAGGCAGCTGGAGAAGGGGATGACAGAGGATGAAATTGTTGGATGGTATCATTGACTCAGTGGACGTGAGTTTGGACAAACTCTGGGAGTTGGTGATGGATAGGGAGGCCTTGCGTGCTGCAGTCCATGTGATCGCAAAGAGTCAGACACGATTTACTGAAGTTCTTATTATGAGTGTAGGTAACTTTACTACTGTTGTCTTTTAACGTTTGTACTTTGAGCAGTTCTTTTAAAATTTCTTGGGAAGCCAGTTTAGTCATGTTGAACTCTTTTAGTTTTTGCTTGTCAGGGAAAATTTTTATCTTTCCTTCAGATATGCATGATAGTCTTGACTGTTAGAGTATCCTTGGTTTTAGGTTTTGGTTTTTTCCTTTTATCATTTTGAATGTACTGTGCCACTTCCTTCTGTCCTGCAAAATTGCTCCTGGAAAGTCAGCTTAAGTCCTTATAGGAGTTCCTTTCTGTATAACTTGTTGCTTTTCCCTTGCTACATAAGATTTCTTTTTATCCATAATTTTTTCAGTTTTGATTGCAATATGTCTTAGTGTGGATCTCTTTGGTTTCATAATTTTTGACTCTCTATTCTTCTTGGACCTAGATGTACACCTTCCTTCCCAAGTTAGAGACATTTTCAACTGTTCTCTCCTCAAATATATTCACTGCCCTCTTTCTCTCTTTCATATTTCTGAGTCCCTTATAATGTAAATGATAGTATGCTTAATGTTGTTACAGAATTCTCTTAGACTATCCTCATTTGTTTAAAATCATTTTTTTCTCTCTATTCAGCTTAGTTGAATCCCACCTCTCTGTCTTGAAGTTTGCTGATCCATTCCTCTGTATTGTCTAATCTATTGCATATACCTTACAGTTACTTTTATTTAAGTTATACATTGTATTCTTCATGTCTGTTTGATTCCTCTTTATATTTTCTAACAGTATGTGAAATTTTTCACTGTGTTCATTCATCCCAAGTTTGTTGAGCATCTTTATAATTACTAAATTTAACTCTTTATTGGGTAGATTTTCTATCTCCACTAGCTTATTTCTTCTTCTGGGATTTTATCTTGTTCCCCTTCATTGGAGCATATTCCTGTTACCTCATTTTGTGTAATTCTTAGTTTTTTTTATTCCTTTATATTAAGTAAATGTGTTACTTTTCCCAGTCTTAAAGAATTGTCTTTTTATGTAGAAGATGTCTTTTGGGGCCCATCACACTCCCCTCTAGTCACCAAAACTATATGCTCTAGTAGTTCTCCTTATTTTGGCTCTTCAGTTGTGGTAGGGCTAACTAATGTGGACATGCTGGTGGGTGGAGATGGTCGCTGACCCAACTGGCTGCCATCTTTTGCCTCCTGCGGAGGTAATTGTGACCAACGTCAGGGCAGCTGCTTGCAGAGACAGGGAATCCCTGATCTATTGTTGGGCTACTAGTTGCTGTAGTTGTGTCCCCACATTGCTGATTTTCTGGTCCAGTGTGTCCTGGGACTTGTACTGACTGGTTTATGGGTGAGTAACACCCATGTGCTAATAGACTAGAGTCTTCTATTAGTCTCTGCTAATACTCCAAAATGGCACTTGCCAGCAGCAGTGTCTTTATGGTAGAATGACCTTTCAAATGGCTGCTACCAGTATCTATGTACCCATAGGATGTCTCAGTTGCCCCTTGCCTTTCTGGGAGTCTCTCCAAAATGAGCAAGTTTATCAGACTCATACTCCTTTCCAATAATTGCTTCCGTGCTGCGCCTCAGTGTGTGTAATATTTTCCATAAACCCTACCATAGCAGAGTATTTCATACAGCCCTCTGGCTATCCTGTATGCAAGTTTCATTGACCTTTCAAGGCAGATATTCTAAATGCTTGTCTTCTAAGTGTAGGATCCCTTAGCTAAGATATTAATAGGACCCTAGCAGGATCATTTAGTTGCCCTAAGTGGGACTTGGACCCCTAAATACTTTGGGAGAATCTCTGCAATTGTGATTGTCCTCCCATTTATGGGTCACCTACATGGAAGTGTGGGTCTGCCTATATCACATATCTGCCCTTCTTATCCTGCTTGTTGTGGTTCCTTCTTTTTATCTTTTGTCATGCAAAATATATTTGTTCTAATTTTTAGGTAGTTCTCATTAATACTTGCTCTGTAAATAATTGTAATTTAAGTGTGCCTGTGGGAAAAAGTGAGCTCAGGAGTTCTATTCTGCCATCTGGATCACAACCCCATTTCTCAAGCTTTAAATCAGAAAACATCTGATGTCTTATTTATGAGGTTCACCTAGTGTAAACCGCAAACTGGGAAAGTTTCCCAAAGAAAGTATATAGTTCCTTGCAGTCTTGGCAGAGAATCTATAATTCAATATCTAGTTATACCTTAGGGATTGTCCCCACACCAGATGTTTACCGCTTAATCTCTGGAGGTACTTTTTTTCCTAAGTGTGCACATCTCCAGTTTTTCCATCAAATAAGGATGCAAAATAATATTAAGTTTACATGAATAGTCTTCATAGCCAGTGTCTTATTATACAATCAGTGACATAATTTATAACATAAATTATGCCATGTGTGAGTATATGCATGTACACATTTACTTATGTCTTTCAATTTAAGGGTATTAAATACTTCCAACATAAATTAATAACAGAGAGCAGAATTTACCCTGTTGAGAGATATAGAATGCTTTTTGATTCCAAATAGCCAGCCATTAAATAAATGTGATTTTAAGCTCACTCAATTTATTTATTTTTTATTTTTTTTCTCATTAACTTTTTTTTTATTGTTTTTGCCATACAATGTCTTGATATCACCATGGGATTACATATGCTTCCCCTCCAGAACCCCCCTCCCTCCTCCCTCCCCCCCGGGAAATCTCGCTACACCAGCCCCGAGCATCAATCCTGGGCTGGCGATTGATTAGACATATGATAATTAACTTGTTTCAATGCCCTTCTCCCATATCATCCCACCCTTACCCTCATCCACAAAGTCCACGAGTCTATTCCATACATCTGCGTTCCTTTTGCTGTCTCGCATGTTGGGTTCTCGTTACCGTCTTTCTAGATTCCATATATATGTGTTAATATACTGTATTGTTGTTTTTGCTTCTGGCTTAGTTCACTCTGGATAATGGGCTCCAGTTTCTCAGCATCAAAAACAAATTCATTTGAAGCAATTCTCCTCAGATGGACGAAACTGAAGCTCACTCAATTTAGAAATAACTCTAGCTTTACCTCACAAAAAGGTCAAATTGCATTTAAAAATGCAAGAAAATAAAACTTTTGATAGATTTGTAGTTACTCAAGATGTGATAGTTGTCCCATTTCTCATGTTCCTGTTCTCATTATTACTTGGTTACTGGATTAGTGAAAGAATAAAATCTGTCTACTGAAATGGGGTTATGCCTCTGCACAACAGTAAATGTAAATCTGCTTATGTGTTAGATAGAAATTAAGGACCTTTGCTAATGTTCCTGTATTTAGGATACTTTTTAAATAGTTGTTTTCTTATTTTTTTAAAATTATATATAAAAATTTAACATTAAAATGAATTTTAGTTGTGAAAAACTGTGAAGCTGTCTCCATTGTGGGAATATGTAAACTCTACCGAAGTTGACAGTAAATTATTAGCATTTGTGACATTTAAGCCAGGATAATGGATTTTCTTTCTAGGTGTAGTACGTCATGGATCAGTCAGATGGAATTGAGAACCTGTCAGTCTGTATGAAGACACTGTAATAGACATATCAATTTCTCATATTACACATCGGGAAAATATAGTAGACACGTTTCTTCTAGAATGTCTAGGTTTCACAGTGACAGCTATAATATAAATTGTTGATAGAAGTGGTTCATAGCAGTGTTAATATGTGCAATGGTGATGATTTCATAGTGCCAGCTTCAGATCATTGAAGCTTATCTAGTTTCAGACAAAAATTGTTATTTCAGCATACTAAATAACAGTCTGAAAGAACCATTTTAATTCACCTTCATAAGGTGGGCAGTTATTAGGACTAACTGGTTAGAGTCATATTTTTCAAAATAGTTCGATATTTTTTCCTGGGAAAAACAACAAGGTATGTGTGAAGAAGTTGTATATTCTGAGCTTGATTTAAATAGGGGAATCATGAGATGCCCCTAAGGTTGTGGTACAAGTGTCTCAATAATAGACAAGGTTAGTGAGACCTACTTTTTATAAATACTTAATTTGTTCTGGGACTTGAGGTCTGTTGGTTGTTGTCATTCAGTCTCTCAGTCATTCCCAGAGTTTGCTCAAACTCATGTCCATTGAATCGGTGATACCATCCAACCATCTCATTTTTTGATGGTCTTTTCCAGCATCAGGGTCTTTTCCAATGAGCTGGCTCTGTCTATCAGATGACTGAAGTATTGGAGCTTCAGCATCAGACCTTCTAGTGATATAAAGAGTTGATTTTCACTAGAATTGACTAGTCTCTTGCTGTTCAAGGGACTCTCAAGCACCACAGTTCAAAAGCATCAGTTCTTTGGTGCTCAGCCTACTTTATGGTCGAAGTCTCAGATCCATACATGATTATGGAAAAACCACAGCTTTGACTATATGTACCTTTGTTGGCAAAGTAATGTCTCTGCTTTTAAATATGCTCTCTAGGTCTGTCATGCCTTTTCTTCCAAGGAGAAAGTGTCTTTTAATTTCATGGCTGTAGTCACCATCTGCAGTGATTTTGGATCCCAAGAAAATAAAATATGTCACTCTTTACATTGTTTCCCCATCTATTTGTCATGAAGTGATGGGACTGGAGGTCAAACCATCTGCAAGGTCAGGCAAACTGCAGGGAGATCAAACCGGTCAATCCTAAAGGAAATCAGTCTTGAATATTCATTGGAAGGACTGATCCTGAAGCTGAAACTCCAATGCTTCGGCCACCTGATGTGAAAAACTGACTTATTGGAAAAGACCCTGATGCTGAGAAAGATTGAAGGCAGGAGGAGAAGGAGATGAGAGAGGATGAGATGGTTGGATGGCATCACTGACTTGATGGGCATGAGTTTGAGCAAGCTCCGGGAGATAGTGATGGACAGGGAAGCCTGGTGTGCTGCAGTCCATGGGATCACAAAGAGTTGGATGCAACTGAGTGACTGAACTGAACTGACTAATGGGACTGGATGCCATAATTTTTGCTTTTAGAATGTTAAGTTTTAAGCCAGCTTTTTCACTCTTCTCTTTCACCTTCATCAAGAGGCTGTTTAGCTCCTCTTCACTCTCTGCCATAAGAGTGGTGTCATCTACATATCTGAGGTTGTTGATATTTCTCGCAGCAATCTTGTTTCCAGCTTGAGCTAAGTCTGCTTGGTATTTCACATGATTTACTCTGTAAAATTACCAGGAACCCAGCCACTGTTTCTCAAGAGGAATGTTACTGATATTTGTCAGGGGTGGGGAATGCGGGTATAGGTGGGAGGACACACATCTTCCTTTGAGAGACTATCCTAAACAATGCAGAATGTTTAGCATAACTGACTTCTTCCCACTAAGTATCAGTAGTGCTCTCCCATTGTTTTGATAGCCGGCAATACCCCTATACATTTCTATACTACACAGGGAGAATTAGGGGCTGCCTCTGGTTGAAAGCCACTGAGTCAGTGATGCATTATTAATTTGGATTTGATTTTCATTTATGGGTTTATCTACTGTATTCTGGTACCTGTCTTAGGAACCAAGAACGGTGCAACAATAAACTTGTGCATCTTTGTTAATTTCCATTACCTTTCATACTAGTAAGGAAACAACATATGTCAGCAAAACAAGTACAACATAAGTAAGATATAAGTGAAAAGAGTGAGAAAAACACAGAAGAAACTGAAATTGATATTTGAAGAAATCTTAGGATTATAAGTGAGAGATGATAGGGAAGATTTTGGGTGTGGAACATAGCATAACAAAAGCATAAACATGGGAAAATTCAGAATGCTTGCAGGAATGTGAATAGAATGGCTTCTTTGAATGGAAGATTTCTATGTGGGGAATAATTTGAATTGTAGTCAGATTATGAAAGCTCTTGAGATGCAATTAAAGTTTTAGATGTTACTCTGTAGTGTGGAGAGTCATTGAAGGCTTTTGAACGTAGGAGGAAAATTAGTCAACACAGGCAATTCTTAATGAAACATTAATATTATAGGCTAAATCTGTGGATAATGACAATAATTTAGGTGGTATAATCAGAAATGAAGAGTGAAGAGAAATTCTTCCTAGGCAGCTGAAAAGCTTGCCAGTGGCCAAATAGATTGGTGTGAAAAAATGAGGAAAATAGCTTTTCTTTAAATCAAATATAGCAAATAGTTATAAAGCATTGGTATCCATTGATTGGTTAGTGGCTATTGGCTGTCTAAAGCACTATGTCAAAAAGGATGCTATGGTTGAACTAAAAGAGGCTTTTGATGAAGGTGAAAGAGGAGAGTGAAAAAGCTTACTTAAAACTCAGCATTCAAAAAACTAAGATCATGGCATCCAGTCCCATCACTTCATGGGAAACAATGGTAACAGTGACAGACTACTTTCTTGGACTCCAAAACCACTGAAGATGGTGACTGCAGCCATGAAAATGAAAAGACACTTGCTCCTTGGAAGGAAAGCTATGACAAACCTAGACAGCATGTTCAAAAGCCAAGACATTACTTAGCTGACAGAGGTCCATAAATTCAAATCTGTGGTTTTTCCAGTAGTCATATATGGATGTGAGTTGGACCATAAAGAAGGCTGAGCACTGAAGAACTGATACTTTCAAACTGTGGTGCTGAAGAAGACTCTTGGGAGTCCCTTGGACTGCAAGGAGATCAAACAAGTCAATCTTAAAGGAAATCAATCCTGAATGTTCATTTGAAGGACTGATGCTGAAGCTGAAGCTCCAGTAGTTTGGCCACCTGATGTGAAGAGCCAACTCATTAGAAAAGACCCTGATGCTGGGAAAGATTGAAGGCAGGAGAAGGGGGTGACAGAGGATGAGGTGGTTGGATGGCATAACTGCTTCAATGGACATGAGTTTGAGCAAGCCCTGGGAGATAGTGAAGGACTGGGAGGCCTGGCGTGCTGCAGTCCATGGGGTCACAAAGAGTCGGACACAGTTGAGCAACTGAAAAACAATATGGTTGAATCCTAGCTTAAGAAGAGTGTGATGATCAATTAGTTATACCTGATATGGGAATGGAGTTGAGAAGTATAAGGACAAGTGCCATATATTTGCCATTCCTACAACAGAACAAAGACTTTTGATCAAATAAAAATTTAAAAGGCAGTTATCAGAAAAAGATGAGAGGCACTTCAGACAGCTGCTACTATAGTCTACTATAACTAGACTGTTACACAAAATTCATTCAAGCTTAGTATGAAACGATATATTGGTCCTAGTTTTTTTTCAGTAATAAAAAGCTGTGCACATAGATAGTGATTTGTTGTTAAATGGTGTCTCCCAAAGGTAAAGAGCACAGTTTATATAGAAAATATACATTATGGGAGTTTCCGAACCTGATAAAAGAATGGCTTGAGTTTGGAAGCACAGGAAGCTACATTGCTGATTTATTTACCTGCTTGGTAGTGGTAAAACCTGGTTGAAGTTGATTTGCTCTATTTAAAGATGTAGTTCTGTCATTAATCTGAGACCTACCACATTTACATTTCATTTTCTGTTTTGTTGAATGAATTTCTAATGACAATGGATTCTGAAGTGCTGTTTAATAATATAGTCTAAAAGCTGCAACCACTTTTCCCCCCAAAAAAAGTAAAAAAAAAAAAACAAAATTGAAATTCATGCAGTGACTTCTAACTCCTGGTATTTATGCCATGCTTATTTTGGGGGGAGGTAAGGGATTATATAGGTGGAGGATAGGGTAGATATTTTGTCTTGGTTTACTCTTTTTGCTAGAGTAGGACAGGACCAGAAAACAGGGAGTGCGAAAACACCAGTTTAGGTAGGGGATTATTTATGGATTCTTTTAACCATCTTATTTCCCAATCCTATGGGATCATTGCCATCTAGCTTATCAATCTGGAGAAGGCAATGGCACCCCACTCCAGTACTCTTGCCTGGAAAATCCCATAGACGAAGGAGCCTGGTAGGCTGCAGTCCATGGGGTCGCTAAGAGTCGGACATGACTGAGCGACTTCACTTTCACTTTCATGCATTGGAGAAGGAAATGGCAACCAGCTCCAGTGTTCTTGCCTGGAGAATCCCAGGGATGGGGGAGCCTGGTGGGCTGCCGTCTATGGGTTTGCACAGAGTCGGACACGACTGAAAAGACTTAGCATTAGCAGCAGCAGCAGCAGCTTATCAGTCAGACTTAATTACAAAGAATCTGGGAAAAAATTGGAATTAAGATGGTGATCAATAATGTAGATATAATATCAGTCCATCTGTTTATTAAGGGATCCTTTTGGGCTATTCATAGAGCAGTTTAAGCCAAATTAATCTCCTTGCCACACATCCTATCACCAACAATAATAGTACTACTAGTTCATTGCTTGTGTATTCTGTATTTTGCACTGTGCTAAATAAGCCCACTGTACTTCCATTGTCTTATTTAATGTTAACAACAACTATGGTCAGGGTCTTATTGTTACTTTAATTTTAAACATTTGGAAGTTGGGATTTAGAAAGATGAAGTGGCTTTACTGAAATCATATAGTTAGGAAATGTCAGGGTCTGGACTTGAACTGAGGCAGTTTAATTTTGGTGTTCTTAATCATTGCATATACGACTTGTGTTATGCATTATATGGATTATGCATTAAACATATACATAATATCATATATATGGATTATGTTATAATCTAAATCTTTTGTCTGTGTTCTTTCATAAGTTCGGTTCTCATTTTCAAACTTTAAATAACTTGTACTTTATTTGGTATGCTTTAAAAATAAAACCCCTACATACTCTACTGAATATTTCACACAGTAAGGTTCAAGATGGATCTGAGTACTATCCTAGTCTGTATCAGTTTTCCCAGGTGTATTCAGGAAGCACAATATTCTTTTGCATCAGTTGTGGTACTGGTTAAACAGTTGAAAGACTGAATTATGAGATAGTAATATAAATTATTTTAACTCAGCTTTTCCTTTGGGATGTTTTTTGATTTCTTTGGTATTACATTTTTTGCAAGACAAATTTAGAATTGATTTTGGTATTTTTTAATTTAATATTCAGTTGCTTAGGAAAAAAATCCCATGAAGGAACTCTAGATAAATATAGTTTAAATGATCTGATTTTTATATCAAGCAAATTTAGGGCCATGAATAAACCTTACTCTGAATAAACTTCAAACAATCGAGTGGGGTTTCTCCCATGATATTCATCCATTTCATACAATTACTTAAGTTATTTTAGATGCTGTATCTTTATTTATGCTTTTCACCAATATAAATTTAAGGAAATATTTTATTATTATTGAATCTTACTTACAAGTTTTTAACACTTTGGTTTTCAAAATGTGTGTACATATTTTTCTGTTTTAAAAACTACTATTTTTTTCTGGGCTAGTTTGTCATTCTGTCTTTTTATAAAGTAGAAAATGAGTGAACATTAGTTATTTGTTAATTAAAACACTATCTCATTGTTATGTCCTGTGTTTATATGAAAAGATAGTTAAAATGCATTATATAAAGCCTTAATATGTGTCAAACATTGAAGTCATATGTGTATGAACAGGTGTGAGCTGAAATATTGAGTAGCAGTGTGTAACACCATCGCTGACAGCAGTGGATATTGAAAGGAAGTGCAAGGGACCCAAGAGCAGCTTTTCTTATCCTATAATTTAATCTGGCATCTGTTTTGTAAATGACTTATGTTGAGGCAAAGAGGTAACCTCTAAACAGCAACAAAATTGGAACCCAACAAAAATTTTTTTCAACATTTAATATCCACTTTGTGACTCGTTTATGTTAAACAATTTAATCAGCCTACCCAACTCTACCTCATAATTTGGCATTTGGTTATTTTTTAGTGCTCTTAGAAGTATCTTTACTACAAGTGTTCTTATGCATTATGCTATATGCACTGCACAATGGGCATAATTACCATTAACTGATAATAAATACACTCTTCTCTAAGTAGTATGAAAGTAGTGTTCTTCCAAACACTTTAATCAGAAATGTTCTTAAACACCACTCTACATACATTGCAGAAAATGTGTAACTTCTTTTGATAGATATAACACTGATCTTTTGTTGTTCAGTCACTGAGTTGTATCCTACATTTTGTGATCCTGTGGTCTGCAGCACAACAGGCTTCCCTGTCCTTCACTAGCTCCCGGAGTTTGCTCAAACTCATGTCTATTGAGTTGGTGATGCTATCCAACCGTCTCATTCTCTGTCATCCCCTTTTCCTCCTGCTTTCAGTCTTTCCTAGCATCAGGCTCTTTTCCAATGAGTCGGCTCTTCACATCAGGTGGCCAAACTATTGGAACTTCATCAGTCCTTTCAGTGAATATTTGGGATTGATTTCCTTTAGGATTGACAGTTTTGGTCTCCTTGCAGTCCACTGGGCTCTCAAGAGTCTTCTCCAGCACCACAGTTCAAAAGCATCTATTCTTTGGTGCTCAGCCTTCTTTATTGTCCAATTCTTACATCTGTGCATGACTACTGGAAAAATCATAACTCTGACTATGTGGACCTTTGTCAGCAAAGTGATGTCTCTGCTTTTTAATACACGGCCTAGGTTTGTCATAGCTTTCCTTCTCTGGGGCAAGTGTCTTAATTTCATGGCTGCAGTCATTGTCCTCAGTGATGTTGGAGCCCAAGAAAGTAAAATCTGTCACTGTTTCTACTTTACCCTCTTATTTGCCATGAAGTGATGGGACCGGATGCCATGATCTTAGTTTTTTGAATGTTGAGTTTCAAGTTAACTTTTTCACTCTCCTCATCGAGAGGCTCTTTTGTTCCTCACTAATCAATAGTATCCTTAGAAACATCTTTGTTATAAGTGTTCTTAAACAGTTCATCACAAGCATTGCAGAATGTGTAACTACCATTCACTGATACTACACTCTTCTCTAAATAGTATGCAAGTAGTAAATATTTGATAAATAGCAATATAAACTGCCGGGGTCCAGCCCTGGCGGGGTCCGGGCATCTTGAGGGATGAGTGGCGTAGGCAGAAGAACTGAGCTGAGTCAGTGTGTGGTGATTAAGCAGTCTCTCTTTATTGCTGTTAGTTTTGTAAGGTGATGGAGAAGTCTCTCACTTTATTTTTGTTAGTTTACGGTTTTATAGCCAAAACACATCCCCATTACATCACAACTATTCTATGCAATCCTTTGTTTTCTGCCTACCAACAACTTTAACGTTAAGCTCCTTGTCCTTGCAAAAGGTCGGATTTCTGCATAATTAGACTTAACAATAGTATGTTTACCATTTGAATGTCTCTAGCATACTTTTTATTCAGCATAATGTGGGCATATATACACTGTCTTACAAGATAGCCTTTTCAGCAAAGATAAAAATCTTGCAACTTATCCTGGAAACATAGGGCTAGAATCTATCTCAAAGAGAGGGGGTTGTAAAAGCTCACTTTCCATATCCGAGAAGGAAGAAGGTTGTAAATGGTTACTTTACTTTAAGAATGTATGCATTTCTTTAGTCCCCAGAAAAGGTGTGCCTCTCCACTCATCTCTGAATATTCAGGGATTGATAAGGGACATCATAAAACAGCACACAGGAACCCTCCTGTCAAGTGTTCCCTAACAAGGTGCAACTATGTAGAAGCTAGAAAGAGGGGCTTAAGCTTGAAACTGTCTTATTCTATTAACCTATTTTGGTTTTTACAAGGAAAGAAAAAAGAAGACAAAGAGACAGTTTAGCAGCACTGCTTTAACAATGAAACCCTATTAACCTTACAACTACTAAAAGAAATTCCTATGTCTACACTATCCTAAAGCAATCAGTGTCTCCAACTATGCTGACCACAGTTATGAGCGTTCCTAAGTCCCATTCCAGTCTGTTTTTTTCAAGCAAGGGAGCCTCTTCCGTGGAGTGGTCGGGGGAGTGGGATGTGGAAAGGTGACCCAAGTACAAGCCCTTCTGGTGGTGGCTTTGCCATTACCCCCAGAGAACTCTTGGTAAACTCCCCAGTAACTAGTAGGAGTTATAGTAATCTATTTAAATGTCCCTTATTCCTCCTTAGTCCTGGGGAAAGGGAATCTGCCTTCCTGGATCCTCTGAGGGAAATAAGGTCTGAGGGAATTATCTCAGGATGAATTTTTTCTAACTGGGACCGATCTGAGATGAGCTAAAACATAAACAGATGAGCATAAACAGAACTTCCCAAGAAAAATACCAGGAGGGGCCTTGCCTTAGGATGCCCCTAAGGAAAATCCACTTTGCAGTTTTCTTCTCAGTCTCGTGACTTTGTCATCTGAGTGAGGGGGCATCCTGACGGCTCCCGGCAATAAACCATTACAAATTATGAAACATATTTGCTGCAAAATGCACATATATACATACACACAAATTAACAAGCACTCTTGGATTTTCAAATATATGTTAAATGTCTATTATACATTTACTCTTAATTATCTATGCTAGTGGTTTCATTAAGAAGATAACAGTGAGAATTGACTTTGTGTGCTATTTCAAATAGACATATTAGTTATAATTCTCAATATTTAGGTAGAGTTTTATCATAACTTGCTCATCTAGTTTTGAAATTTCATATTATATGTTTTTCTTCATGCCAGTTTATTTCTACAATCTTCTTACTGAACTTTAAGTTATATCAGATTTGTTTAGCATATTTTTATAGACTTTTGTTCTATAACATCAAATCAAAGTGACTGTTTTCTACTGGTGCCAGGTTTGTGTTGTACATTTGAAATTCCTGGATATCTCTGAATTCTAATTTTGTAGTTTGTTCATAGTAATATGTCTATATTCTATCACATATAGATTTTCTGATTTGCTAATTTGAGGTTAAAATGCTAACAATTATCTGTTGCTTTAAATTCAGTAAATGATGTGCTTATGAATTGCACTTGATGTCTTTTGGCACCTTTTTATTTTCCTATTTCACATTTATACCAGTTCCTTATAAAATATAGATGAATAGGATTTTCTTAATTGTTAGGTTTCAGAATATTTGAAATGCTTTTGGCTATAGATGCGTATCTTTAATTTTGAGTTGTGGTCTTGGTTTAAATAATTTATATAGCCCATCTCTGACTAATACAACTCAGCAGCATAGACTTTTCCCTGAATCCTTTTAAGTATTTCTTTCTATCCTCTTCCAGATAACGTCATAGCACATAGAATTAAAAATCTGAATTAGACTCAAAATAACATTATATTAATCCAGGTTCAGTATAGTGGATTGCAGGAACAAAGAACCTTGATTGATGAAGCCTAATTACATGCTATTTACAGTTGTAAGAATTACTGCATTGTAATTTCATCCTGTAGGACATGTGTGTGAAGACATTACTCCATCACTCAAATTCATTCTGATCTCTCACCTCTCTGATTAACAAATGCCTACCATGATCCTTATTCATTTCACTTATGAGCATATTTCTTTTAGTGTGGCATGCATTTTATTAATATCTTGTGTGTTTTTGTGTAGTTGCCTAAATTAGTTGTTATTTAAATGCAGAGATTGTGTTCTGTTTCTTCCTCTGCTTCATGATTTTTAACAACTTGTGTATATTGAAAGCATTCATTTAATCTTTGGTGAACAATGAATGAGTGAAATTAAGGAGTGATGAGTTGTACAGACAGATTATGCTCATTACAAAAGTTCGCAGCTGTGGATAGCTAGCTGCACTTAGATTACTCGTGAGATTGTGGTCAGCTGTCTCATATCTTCGAGCATGCCATTTTAGAAGATATTTTTGGGGTCTCATAAAAGCTATTCACAAATCTTAGGCCATCTCAATTACTAAGAAAAGTAGAACAGCATATTAGTTAAGAGCATGGCATCTATATTTTATGTTATTGTATATAAATCCTGACTCAGCCACTTACAGGCTTATGTATCCTTAAGTAAGTTATTTAACTCTCCTTGAGTTGGTTTTTACATCTGTAAATGGGGAGAATGAGAGTTCTTCTGTCACAGAGTTGTTTTGAGAATTGAGTTAATATATGGAATATGCTTAGAATAGTGGCAAATACTAGTTATTATTATGACAGAGGGTCTTGTAGTTTCTTAAGCTGAAAAATTTCTCCATTTTTATTTATACGTAAAACACACAGACTAATCTTGATAGCTTATGTCAATCCTCATAAATATAAAATGGGGTTTTGACTATATTAATTAATCATACATTGGCAAATTAGATTTAAATTTCACACAAGCACATGCATGAACATATTCATACACACAATATTTAAGAGTATTACTGTGACCTAATTTGTAAATCAATACTGTTTATAGTAAATTCTGATGAGACAAAGTGGCATGGGATAAGAAGGGCAAATATGGGTAGGGGTGGGTGTGTATGTCATATAAATCAGCTTGAAAGTCACAAATGTTCAGATTGATAACTTAGTATTCAATAATAAATTCTATCCTTGGCAATAATTTGAACATCACCACTATGTCTGTGACAATGGATATAAAAATAGATTGTTTTAAAATCCCAAAGATAATGAGATAGATATTGGGAATGAGTTTTCTGCTTTTAATCTTTGGTCTCATTTTTAAGGTACCTGCCAACTGACTATAGAATTTCAGTCAATTCTTAAGCTTACTAAATATCTCCTTGGATGTCTGCAATGGATTTTATGCATCTTGGGATTTAGTCTCTTTAGCCTTCATGGTTCTTTAAGGAAATGACCATGTCTCTGGATAGCAAAGTTGTCAATGCTTATAGCCCGATGTATGTTTATCAAACATACTTGTTAGTTATGTCATTAATAGCTCAAAGTGTCACATGTGTAAATGAAGGCCAAAATGATATGTATGGACTTCATCCAAAATCCAATGATCCAAAAACGCAGGCTATTGATTGGTGAAACTATGGAACTTGTTTGAAGTCCATATCCATTATCTAGTCTATATCTTTCCTAAGTAATTTTTTAATTGTTTAATTTATTTTTAAAAATGTGTATAGGGGTATATAGTCAACTAACAAACAATGTCGTGATAGTTTCAGGTGAGCAGCAAAGGGACTAAGCCATACATATATATGTATCCATTCTCCTTCAAACTCCCATCCTATCCAGGGATGCAAGAATTTTTCAATCAATGTGGAATACAACATCAACGAATTGAAGAATAAAAACCATATGATCATCTCAGTAGATGGCAAAAAAGGTTTTTGATAAAGTTCTGCACCCATTTATTATGAAAGAAAAAACTCTTCAGAAAGTGGGCACAGAAGTAACATGCATGTGTGCATGTTAAGTCACTTCAGTTGTGTCAGACTCTGACCCTATGGACTTTAGCCTGACAGTCTCCTCTGTCCATGGAATGCTGGAGTGGGTAGCCATGCCCTCCTTCAGGGGATCTTCTCAACTCTTAAGAATGGAACACAGGTCTCTTAATGTCTCTTGCATTGGTAGGTGGGTTCTTTACCACTAGCACCACCTGGGAAGCCCAAAGGGAGCATACATCAACATAATAAAGGCTGTATAAGATAAACCTACAGCCAGCATCTAAATAAGTTTTAATGAAAGCCTTTGAAAAAGCAAAGGCAAAGTAACCTGGTAGAGATAGCTGACATTTATTATATCAGATATTCAGTTATCTACAGAAAGCAGGTTATTTTATTAACTTTGTTTATATCACAATTTCTTAATTTATTTCTACAGACTTATTGACAGTATTTTATATTCTAGTGCAAATATCTGCTGCAGTTGATAAAACAGAATGTGGAATGTGGTACATATGAAACATTCAGAGCAATATAATTACTATCATACATACATGAGAAGTAAAGGAAAGCTAAAATTCTCCCTGACAAGTCATACAACTTTCAAATGTAGTTAGAGGGAAGTTCCAGGTATGAGCACCATCCACAAAAGTGTTTTATCTAATTCTATTGAACATATCTATATATAATTTTCCCCTGGACAATTACTGTTATTAAAACTGACCCATATATAAATCAGTTAATCTTTTTATCATATTCAATCACTCTAATGAAATTAGTTTGCCAAAATCTTCTATAAATTAATAGAGATAACTTTGAGATATTTAGCTTTCAAATTTCTTTTGACATGGTTACACAACTTCCTCTTGATATTTCTCACTTACTAATCAAACACTATTTCTCTTCCTTTAACGAAGGAAACAATGAACTTGAAAAATAACCTTAGAGTGAGAAATACACTCAAGTTTAGGTAGATAGTTTGCAAATATCTGAATAATATTTCTGGTTATTTTCTACATTGAGGAAGAGAATTTTTCTCTATCATGAAGCTCCAAGTGGGGGAAATGGGAATTATGAATAAATATCTACACTGATGGAAGTTGGGTTATTTCAAGTGATTTCACTTCTTTAAATTTAAAATACAGTAAGAAACCTTACTAATTTATGAGTAATCAAGGGTAAGCCCTGTCTGAATATGTAGCAGTAGAGAATTATAAACATTTATTTTTTTAAATATATTTATTTATTTATTTATTTTCTTTAAATTATCATGTTGATTTTGCCATACGTTGACATGAATCCGCCATGGGTATACATGTGTTCCCCTTCCAGAACCCCCCTCCCACCTCCCTCCCAATTCCATCTCTCTGGGTCATCCCAGTGAACCAGCCCTGAGCACCCTGTATCATGCATCAGTCCTGGGCTGATGATTCATTTCACATATGATAATTTACATGTTTCAATGCCATTCTCCCATATCATCCCACCCTTGCCCTCTCCCATAGAGTCCAAAAGACTGTTGTATACAAAATAAATGTAGTTCTAAGCCTTTAAAGAGCAGATTATAAGGGGAATGAAACTAACAAAATAAGTTAATAGAGGTTGTTTGTGTGTGTGTGTGTGTGGCGTGCGCACACGATCTCAGTTATGTCTGACTCTTTGAGACCCTATGGACTGTAGCCCACCAGGCTCCTCCATCCATGGAATTTTCCAAGAAGAAATACTGCAGTAGGTTGCAGTTTCCTTCTCCAGTAGACTCAGGGATTGAACCCACGTCTCTTGTGTCTCCTGCATTGGTAGGCCAGTTCTTTATCAGCTGAGTCAGCAGGGAAGCCAAGTTACTAGTAGATCTTGTTTTAATAAATAGATAAGGATTCAAACATGATTTAATTAGCATATCAGCATAATTAAATGTATATGTGCACTTAACAAGTTGTAAAAAGCCATTAAAATATTCCTCATGAAATCTTATTTACATTATCTTATTAGTTAACAAAATTTCTAAAGATATTGTAAAGGTATTCCCCTGACTTAATTAGTTTTTAAAATACAAAGTAATGGAATCTGTATTAATTAACTTAATTGTTATTTCCCAGAGTATGAATTAGCCATACTCACTATAGCTCAGTCGGTAAAGAATCTGCCTGCAATGCAGGAGATGGGTTCAGTTCCTGGGTTGGAAAGATCCTCTGGAGAAGGAAATGAAAACCCACTCCAGTATTCTTACCTGGAGAATCCCATGGACAGATGAGCCTGGCAGGCTACGGTCCATGGTATCGCAAGAGTTGGACACAACTTAGTGACTAAACCACCACTATCATAGGGAAGCTCAATATCAAATTTCAAGCAGATTATAAGTTTATTTTTACTATTTCCACTTAACTACTATTATTAATATGAATAACCAAAGGTGAATGATAATTTCATGATTTATTTATAGTCTTCTGGTGATTTAGTTATTCATAGCTCAGCAACCTTTCATGTCAGTTGTGTTAATTTATTTTCTCCATTATATAATACATTGTGTTATGTTTTTATGGTTCCTCTACTTTCTCTGTAAATAGATCTGAATATGTGTGGAAAAAGCAGTTCACTAAAACATATATCTGAGAAATGTGGATTTTTTAATGTTTTGAATATAGTTTTGAAGCACTTCATCCAAGAGTTTTTACCCTCCCAAAATAGTTCACATATATTTAACTATGTAGATTTGTTGTTGATAAAATTCCTAATATCAAAGCAGTCACAAATCAAAAACTGTATTTTATCTCACTTCACTTAAGTACTTTTTAGGTATTATTATAACAGATTCTAAACATGTTTTCATTATCCTCTCTGACTGTTCTTGTATATTTAATAGGACCTCTTTAGTGAGTTAAATTTTGCACTTAAGCATTGTTGTAAAGACGTATAAAAATTGTCCTTTCTAAGTCTTTTTCACTAAAGATGCTAAATTTAAGATGGAGTGGTGAAATAAAGGGTGTAAACAGCTCTTTGTTAATGAAAAAAGAGCCAAAAGCAAGTCTATTCCAATAGAATCCTGTAGTTACCTTCACAAGGATGTAGAGTCTCTATTTTTCTGACATCTCCTTAACTCTTTTGTGTCTCTTTCCGAGTTGATTATAGTTTTCTTGTATATGGAGAAAATTTTGAAAGAACAGAAGTAAATGGCGAGAAGCTACTTAACATCACCCATCAAAAACTTAATAAACTTGGCATAATCTGAACTTCCCACCAGGATATCATATTAAAAGCAGTCACTACTATCTATAAAAAAGTGACTATAGCTGTGTATTATATTGCCTGTCTTTCTAGCTCAAAAAAAACATTAATTAAAGGGAAAAAGTGTGCTACATGAGCTACAGTAAAATGCAGCTTACTGCCTTTTCAGTTCAAAGGTTATTTTGACTGATATGGTCCCTAAGTACTCTGCTTAAGAATTCTGTAGGCCCCTGTATTAGAATCATGGCACTGTCTGAAGTGGTTGATATTGCTTACTCTGCCTTGAAGATGTGCCCCATAATTCTTGGGAAAACTCAAAGATAATCTTTATAAAGTTACTTTCTCCTAGAAATGAATGTCAGAGGTGGAAGTTCTTGAAAATTATTAATAGCTCAAAAATTCCTCTAAGATCAAAGGATTTAGAAGAAAGCTATATCTACTGAGCCTCTAAATGAATCAAAGAATAATGAGGGAGTTATCAAGGCCAGATCCAGTATTCCAGACAGCTGATTTGCACCTAGAAATAGAATTGCCATTTTACATAAGAATCAGGTCAACCAAAAACCGAATAATAAATATAAAGGGCAAACTTATGACTATTTAACAAACATAAAGAGAGCGTGGAGTTTTTCATTATTTCAGGGTTGTGAACATGCTAGAATCCAACCATCCATTCAACAAATATTTATTGAAGACTTTACTTGGGTAACTCAAGCACTGTTATATGCTTAATTGTGTCTAGTGTGTTTTATTTGACACTCTTAAAATTTTATTTCTAAGATATTTTAAAATATTCTAATATGTCATGTCTCTTTTGAATAAATTTTATCCTTCCACTTTTTCTGTAAGCACAGTATATACTCCTTTTTAAAAATAAACTCTTGTTATGGCCCTTTAATGGGCTGGGGCTTGGGGGTACAGAGTCGAGGATAAGAAAATAAAGGAAGAGAGAAAAGAGAGAGAGAGAGAGAAATGAATAGAGACATGGGGACCAAGACTCTGATGGAGTAAAGGTGTTTATTCAGCATAATGTGGGCATATATATATATACTGTCTTACAAGATAGCCTTTTCAGCAAAGATAAAAATCTTGCAACTTATCCAGGAAACATAGGGCTAGAATCCATCTCAAAGAGAGAAGGTTGTAAAACTCACTTTCCATAACAGAGAGGGAAGAAGGCTGTAAATGGTTACTTTCCTTTAAGAATGTATGCATTTCTTTTGTCCCCGGGAAAGGTGTGCCTCTCCACTCGTCTCTGAATATTCAGGGATTGATAAGGGACATCAGAAAACAGCACAGAGGAAGCCTCCTGCCAAATGTCCCATGATAATTCTCCCTATTTTATTATATTTGTAAAAAAAAGATCTTGACCATATGAGTTTGTTTAGTATAAACCAATCTTATAGGAAGGCGATGATAATCAGCAACAAAAATTTCACCAAGTTACAGTTCCAGACACAATGCTGTGAATCAACCTCGTGGGGCGAGCTCACATAATTGAAGAGCTATTTGTACAGCTAAAGTTACTAAATTAGTGGACGAAGACAGACATTTAGAAAAAGTATCAAAGATATCCTTGTGTAGTAATCATACATTCAGAGAGGTATTATCATGTATGTTTCATAAATAGAATTTGATTTGTTTTAGTTATAGGCACCATGATTAAATTGAACAGGAGTAACACAATATTGAGCTGAATCCCAATCACAATCAAAAGGGAATCATTTCTTAAGACCAGTATATAGTTTGCAATTAATACAAGTTACAGAACGTAAGTTTCTTATGGCTATAACAAAAGGAAGTGGAGCACAGGCCTGTGTACAATAGGATTGATTATAGCGAAGGAAATAGCTACTGGTTTCTGTAAAATGTCCAGTCCAACTCCCAAGTGTTTCAGTGTTTGTAGCATGTTTACAGATGTCCCATTGTTCATGCCCAATCTGTTTATCCAGGGTGATGGGGAGATTCCTCATCAAGGAGCCCAAGAAGTCTTTTGTCATGATAATATTCTAGCATAGTGTCAGTAATATCAGCATAGTGTTGGTAACCTACGATTTGAGTACTGTTAATGTCATCTGAGCAGGTACATAGCCATGGAGTTCCCAATCGACAATTGTATGATTAGCCACAAATATTGATTTTCCCGACGTGGTTTGACATTTATCCCAATGAACAGGAGTATATGTCAGTCTTCTTTCCCTAACACTTTCCCTAAAGTCTCCGTAGTATAAACATGGTTCACAGACAAGGAAAGGGCTGTAAACAAACCAAGCAGCATCAGAAAGTTCTTTACCTGAGGCAGGGCGAAAGCCCAGGTTTGTCAGCTAACGTTTATGCATAATATTGCAGGGCTTAAGCACAAAAGAAGGACTTTAGAACCTAAAGAAATGTTAATTAGTTTTTTTTTCTACTGTGGGGTGTGAGGGCTCTTTAATGTTCCAGGGAAAAAGCATATGTATAGAGTCGTTAGTCGAAGCAATCTGTCCTCTCTCCATCTATTTTATTACCTGTAGTAAAAAAAGGGGGTTGGGTAAGAAAGCCCAGTAAGTATGGATAATTAGTTTGGCTCGGGCAGGTGGGAGACGCAGGCCAAGCAGACTGAGCATTATCAGGTAAATGTATTCAGGATTCTGCAGCATTTCCTGTTGAAAGATCAGATTTTCAGCTTAATTAGTAAGGATTTTTGTTTGTCCCCAAGTGGGGAGATCATAAGGTTGATGTTGCCGTGGTCCATATAGGAATTTTTTCTTCCTGGGGTTTTTGTTGTTTCGTCCATGTGAGTTCCTTGGATCCATCTTAGGAAATACAAGCATACCTTTTTTCCTTTAAGATTAGTTTCTTAGCTGTCTATAGTTTTATTAACCTGTCATCGTACCAAATGGGCAAAGGAAAAGAAGTGTCTTTTAATTCTTTGAAATGTTTTTTTGCTCTTGTTAAAATATTTCCCTGTGGTAAATTTAAAAAATTTAAAACAAATAAGGCTGTGTTAACAACAGTTATAGGTTTAGAAAATATCTTATGTTGGAATCTAGTAGATTGTGCTTTAGATAAAGAAGACAGTAGTGTTTCTGTGTATTTTCCCTTTTGTAATTGTTTTATTTGTAATTTTAGTGTGTGATTTGTTTATGTCTTGTGTCTGTGGATAATAAGGAATACCTGTAATATGTTTAATAGAAAATGATTGTAAAAATTGTTTAAAGTGTCTAGAAATATAGGCAGGGCCATTATCTGTTTTAATGGAACTAGGAGTTCTCATTACAGCAAAACAAGCTAGTAAGTGAGTTATAACGTATTGTGGGGCTTCACCACGAAGAAGTGTGGCCCAAATAAAGGACGGATTGGTATCAATACAGACATGTAAGAAAGAAGAGGGAGAAAGTTTAGGGCAATGAGTCACATTTATTTGTCATAGTTTATTAGGTTTTAAACCACGAGGATTGATCTTTTGTGTGATGGGTCGAAGATGTAGGGGTCTACAAGTGGGGCATTTCTTAATAATTTTTTAGCCTGGTGGTATGGGATCTTTTATAGCCGATGTAGGGAGCCAGCATTGTTATGTAACAGAGCGCGCTGTTCCTCCAGATTAGCAAATGAAACGAGTTTGTCTGCTTTTAAGTTACCAAGAGTCATAGGGCCGGGAAGAGAGGAGTGTGTTTGAATATGGGTAATATAAAGGGGGGAAGTGTGGTTTTTAATGATTGATTGTAGTTTAAAAAAAAAAGTTGAATAATAGGTTGATTGGAGTTTATGGTGGAGGTTTTTATATTTTTTAATACAAAAACTGAGTATAAGGAGTCAGAGACTATATTAATGGGGTAAGGATGTAGGCAAATGACTTGAATAAGAGCATACAATTTATTTTGTTGAGCAGAATGAAATTTAGTATAAAAGACTTTATATTTCTTAAGAGACCAGAATGAGGCTTTGGAATTTTTAGTCCCATCTATGTAAAAAACCTCAGCTTGTGGTATAGGCTGTGAGCTGATAACACGGGAAATAATAAATTCAGTGTTTTTGAAGAAATTTCAAAGTTTATCAGAAGGATAATGATATGAAATTTTTCCAGAATATTCCAGAAAAGCTACTTGAAAATCGGTAGAGGTTTTTAATGCGTTCTCAAATTGAGATTTACTAATTGGTATTACAATTTTATGAGGATCAGAGCCAATTAGAGTTTTAGTCCTATTTCTTTTATTGATAACGATTAAAACAATTAAATCAAGGTAGGGTGTAAGTGATTTTATTTCCCTAAAACAGGTATAGATCCATTCTATTGGGTGTTCTTGTTGGGCAAGAAGTCCTGTGGGAGAATGAAGAGAGGGAAGTATAAATAATTTTAGAGAGAAATCTAGTCTGATGTGAGTGAGAAACTGTTTTTGTAAATTATTTTGTACTAAATAGAGTTTCTCTCGTGCCTCTTGAGAAAGTGAACGAGGGCTATTTAAATCAGGATCTCCTTTTAAAGTATCAAATAGGTTATTCAGTTGGTAATTAGCAATGCCTAAAGAAGGCCTAATCCAGTTTATATCACCTAAGAGCTTTTGAAAGTCATTTAAGGTCAATAATTTATCAGTATGGATTTGAGTCAATTGCGGAGTAATACGTTGTCTATTAAGGATAAATCCCAAGTAATGGTAAGGTGTAGAGGTTTGAATTTTTTCAGGGGCAATAGTTAATCTATAGTTTTTTAAGCATAATTGGGCTATGTCAAACATACTTAAGATAGATGAAGCCGAAAACAATATATCATCCATATAGTGAATAACAAAAAAGTTAGGAAATTATTTTCTCACAGGCTCAGGGGCTTTGGCTACATAATACTGACACATGGTGGGAGAATTCATCATCCCTTGTGGCAGTACAGTCCATTGGTACCGTTTATGAGGCCCGATATGATTAGGATAAGGGATAGAGAAGGCGAATCTCTCTCTGTCTAAAGGGTGTAGAGGTATATTAAAAAAGCAATCTTGTAAATCAATAATAATAATATGCCAGTCTTGAGGAATGGTAGTAGGTGAGGGGATTCCTGGCTGTAATGCACCCATAGGTTTCATAGATGCATTAACTTTCTTAAGATCTGTTAGATGTCATTTGTCAGATTTCTTTTTTATAACAAAAATAGGAGAGTTCTAACGAGAAAATGATTTTTCAATATGCCTTAATTCTAGTTGTACATCTATAAGTTCTTTAGCCGCCTGTAATTTTTCTTTAGTGAGGGGCCATTGTTCTGTCTAAATAGGCTCGTCATTTCTCTAATTTATTTTGATAATTGCATTATCTGTTAAGTGAGCAGTGGCCCCTAGGAAAAATGTGGAATGCAAATCTGTCATTGCATAAGTAAGTCTCTTCTTATTAAATTAAGGGGTGCGTCTATCACGTATGGTTTTAATGTTGTAGGTTGGCCTTCTGGTCTCTCACATGGATATATTTGAGTACTTTGGTAAACCTCTTGTACTTTAGTTTGAGAAATTCCTGCAATTTGGCAAGAAATTTTTTGGTATAGGCCAGGATTCGGGCCATAAATATTTGGAAATAATAGTAATATCAGATCTAGTGTCAAGGAGACTAGAAAATCTTTTACCGTTAATTTTGATATTTATATTCAGTCAGGCAACTTTAGAGATTAATGAGGTCCATAAGGATTGTTTTTGATCTGTACTGCCGAATCCGCCCATCCTCACAGTATTAGAGGAGTTAATAGAAATGTAAGGTAAAAGAAGTATATGAGCAGTTTTGTCCCCCTTTTTGAATTGCCATAAAATCTGAGATGACATCATAATTTGAATTTTTCCTCTATAATCTGAGTCAGTTATTTTAGGGTGAATAGTAATTTCTTTAGAAGTCAAACTAGATCGGCCAAGTAGTAAAAGACCAAATGTTGGTGGGGGCAGGGGTCTAAAAAGCCCGGTAGCTATTCTAGAGGGGACTGCTTGAGGGTAAAGGAGAAAGTCATTTAGGGCTGGTATATTGATGGCAGCACTTCTGGATGTTGGGGGTTTGAAGGAAAAGATGGAATTTTCCCCTGTTTTTTGTTGACGGGGACCTGGGTGGTCCCCTGCTAGGAGTCTCCCAGAATGGGTTTTTCTTCAATATCAAATTTAGATTTACATTCTTTGGCCCAATGCATGCCTTTACGGCAGCGAGGGCAGATTTTGGGAGGTTTTTTATTAGGCTTTATAAGGAAATCCTTTTTTAAATGGTTTTTGTCTCTACATGTAAAACATCCTTTATTTCCCTTTTTAAAGGCAGCAACCATTGCTTGAGCTAGCACATGCATCTTTTGAGTTTCTGATCTTAAATTGCAGCAAGCCTTCAGATAATCAATAATAGTTCCTGTCTCCTGAATAGGAGCTGTGGCCTTAATTTTAATGTCAAAAGGCCTCCTAGAGGAGTCTTTGCCAGAGTCATTAGGTTTTAGCAAAGGGGAGACTTTTGGATTCACATCTGCTGGCAAAGGAGGAGCGCTTGGAACAACCGGGGAAGGGTTTGTAAATATATCCTGTTGTTCTAATTGGGCCTTTTGTAAGGCTTCATCATTTAATTTATGTTCATGTAATAAGTGTTCTGCCTGTTGCTGAATATCATGAGGGCCAGGATTACTTTGAAGTGGCAGAATCACAGTACTAATAAGAGCCCATAAAGGCCAGAAATCTTTACATAAGTGATAAAGTAAAGTAGAAAAGTGATGGGGCTTTCCCACCGCTATGTCCATGTCTCTTAGTATTTACCAGCTTCAATAAGCTTCATGTCACTCTGCCTGGATCCGGACATGATTTTTTCTTTTCTTCTTTACCAAGCCCCTGTTGAGGCATCACTTGTTATGGCCCTTTAATGAGCCGGAGCTTGGGGGTACAGAGTCGAGGATAAGAAAATAAAGGAAGAGAGAAAAAAGAGAAAGAGAGAAATGAATAGAGACATGGGAACCAAGACTCTGATGAAGTAAAGGTGTTTATTCAGCATAATGTGGGCATATATATACTGTCTTACAAGATAGCCTTTTCAGCAAAGATAAAAAATCTTGCAACTTATCCAGGAAACAAAGGGCTAGAATCCCTCTCAAAGAGAGGGGGTTGTAAAAACTCACTTTCCATATCAGAGAGGGAATAAGGCTGTAAAAGGTTACTTTACTTTAGGAATGTATGCATTTCTTTTGTCCCCGGGAAAGGTGTGCCTCTCCACTCATCTCTGAATATTCAGGGATTGATAAGGGACATCAGAAAACAGCGCACAGGAAGCCTCCTGCCAAATGTTCCCTGACAAACTCTCTTTGTATCTTTTCCTTCATATTTCAGTTAAACTTTACAAGACATTAACAATAAGTATATTTGATTATACTTTGTATCCTATTAAGTTAGGTATTCAACTGAAAGTATTAACTAACAAATACCATGAGAATTCTTACATACTGCCTGAAATGGTGTCAATCCTAAAAGGGCTCAGTGTTAGCAATTGTTTAGACAGTTTTAACTTTTAACATCAGTTAACTTCTATATGGAACACTTGTACTAAAGACTAGTGATCATATCAAGAGTTCAAGTAGTTTTTCCCTACAGTGTAGAACACCATTTTAAAATATTTAATGAGGGAAAAACTTTCACATTACCAATTTCTTCTTGTTAGCCAGCCATTCTCTAAAATATCTTGGCATCAAAACTCAGTTCTTCCTTGCTCTCAGAAAATCCCAGAAATTAATTTTTGTGATTGTGCTACCATATTTCCCATCACCAGCAGCATGTTTCTTCTTTTCTTTTTTTTTTTTAAATTGAAGTGTAGTTGAGATTTCCTTGGAGGCTCAGTGGTAAAGAGCCTGCCTGCAGAGCAGAAACTGTAGGAGATGTGATTTTGATCCCTGGGTCAGCTAGATCCCCTGGAGGAGAGCATGGCGATTCACTCTTGTATTCTTGCCTGGAGAATCCCATAGACAGAGGAGCCTGGTGGGCTAAAGTCCATGGAGTCCCAAAGAGTCAGACAACTAAGCATGAATGCATAGTTGTTAACATTGTTGTGTTAGTTTCTGCCGTACAATGAAGTGAATCAGCTATATGAATACATATATCCCTTCCCTCTTGGACACCCTCTCCCAGTTCCACTGTTCTAGGTCACCATGGGCACCAAACTGAGCTCCCCATGCTATACAGCATGTTCCACCACCTATTCTCATCCTCTGTCATTCCCTTCTCCTCCTGCCCTCAGTCTTTCCCAGAATTAGGGTCTTTTCAAATGAGTCAGGTCTGCATCAGGTGGCCAAAGTATTCAAGTTTCAGCTTCAGCATCAGTCCTTCCAATGAATAGTCAGGACTGATTTCCTTTAGGATGGACTGGTTGGATCTCCTTGCAGTCCACAGGACTCTCAAGAGACTTCACCAATACCACAGTTCAAAAGCATGAATTCTTCGGCACTCAGCTTTCTTTATAGTCCAAATCTCACATCCATACGTGCCTATAGGAAAAAGCCTAGCCTTGACTAGATGGCCTTTTGTTGACAAAATAATGTCTCTGCTTTTCAATATGCTGTCTAGGATGGTCATAACTTTCCTTCCAAGGAGTAAGCGTCTTTTAATTTCATGGCTGCAGTCACCATTTGCAGTGATTTTGGTACACATAAAATAAAATCAGTGAAGCTTTCCACCGTTTCCCCATCTAATTGCCATGAAATGATGGGACTGGATGCCATGATCTTAGTTTTCTGAATGTTGAGCTTTAAGCCAACTTTTTCACTCTCCTCTTTCACTTTCATCAAGAGGCTCTTTAGTTCTTCACTTTCCACCATAAGGGTGGTGCCATCTGCATATCTGAGATTATTGATATTTCTCCTGGTAATGTTGATTCCAACTTTTGCTTCCTCCAGCCCAGCATTTCTCATGATGTACTCTGCATATAAATTAAAAGCAAGGTGATAATATACAGCCTTGACGTGCTCCTTTTCCTGTTTGGAACCAGTCTGTTGTTCCATATCCAGTTCTAACTGTTGCTTCCTGCCCTGCATTCAGGTTTCTCAAGAGGCAGGTCAGGTGGTCTGGTATTCCCATCTCTTTCAGAATTTTCCACAGTTTATTGTGATCCACACTGTCAAAGGCTTTGGCCTAGTCAATAATGCAGAAATAGATGTTTTTCTGGAATTCTCTTGCTTTTTTGATGATCCAGCGGATGTTGGCAATTTGATCTCTGGTTCCTCTGCCTTTTCTAAAACCAGCTTGAACCTCTGGAAGTTCACGGTTCATGTGTTACTGAAGCCTGGCTTGGATAATTTTAAGCATTACTTTATTAGCATGTGAGATGAGTGCAATTGTGGGGTAGTTTCAACATTCTTTGGCATTGCCTTTCTTTGGGATTGGAATGAAAACTGACCTTTTCCAGTCCAGTGGCCACTGCTGAGTTTTCCAAATTTGCTGGTATATTAAGTGCAGCATTTTCACGGCATCATCTTTCAGGATTTGAATTGGCTCACCTGGAATTCCATCACCTCTACTAGCTTTGTTCTAGTGATGCTTCCAAAGGCCTATTTGACTTCACATTCCAGGATGTCTGGCTCTAGTTGAGTGTGAGTGATCACACCATCGTGATTATCTGGGTTGTGCAGATCTTTTTTGTGTAGTTCTTCTGTGTATTCTTGCCACCTCTTCTTAATATCTTCTGCTCCTCTTAGGTCCCTTCCATTTCTGTCCTTTATTGAGCCCATCTTTGCATGAAATGTTACCTTGGTATCTCTAATTTCCTATTCTATAGTTTTCTTCTATTTCTTTGCATTGATTGCTGAGGAGGTGTTTCTTATCTCTCCTTACTATTCTTTGAAGCTCTGCATTCAAATGGGTATATCTTTCCTTTTCTCCTTTGTTTTTCACTTCCCTTCTTTTCACAGCTATTAGTAAGGCCTCCTCAGACAGCCATTTTCCTTTTTCACATTTGTTTTTCTTGGATTGTCTTGATTCCTGTCTCCTGTATATGTCACTAAACTCCATCCATAGTTCATCAGGCATTCTATCAGATCTAGTCCTTTAAATCTATCTCTCACTTCTACTGTATAGGTATTAGGGATTTTATTTAGGTCATATCTGAGTGATTTAGTGTTTTTCTCCACTTCAATTTCAGTCTGAATTTGGCAATAAGGAGTTCATGATCTGAGCCACAGTCAGCTCCCTGTCTTGTTTTTGGTGACTCTATAGATCTTCTCCATCTTTAGTTGCAAAAATGTAATCAGTCTAATTTTGGTGTCAACCGTCTGGTGATGTCCATGTGTAAAGTCTTCTCTTGTGTTGTTGGAAGAGGTTATTTGCTATCACCAGTGCGTTCTCTTGGCAGAACTCTTATTAGCCTTTGCCCTGCTTCATTCTGTACTCCAAGGCCAAATTTGCCTGTTATTCCTGGTTGTCTTGATTGCCTACTTTTGCGTTCCAGTCCCCTATAATGAAAAGTACATCTTTTGGAGGTGTTAGTTCTGGAATGTCTTAAAGGTCTTCATAGACCTTTTCAACTTCACTTTCTTCAATTCAGCGTTACTGGTCAGGGCATAGACTTGGATTACGGTGATATTGAATGGTTTGCCTTGGAAGTGAACAGAGATCATTCTGTCGTTTTTGGAATTGCATCCAAGTACTGCATTTTGGACCTTTTGGTTGAGTATGATGGCTACTCCATTTCTTCTAAGGAATTCCTGTCCATAGTAGTAGATATAATGGACATCAGAGTTAAATTCACCCATTCCAGTCCATCTTAGTTCGCTGATTCCTAGAATGTCGGTGTTCACTCTTGTCATCTCCTGTTTTTCCACTTCCAATTTGCCTTGATTCATGAACCTAACATTCGAGGTTCCTATGCAATTGTTCTTTACAGCATCGAACCTTACTTCTATCACCAGTTCCATCCACAACTGGGTGTTGTTTTTGCTTTGGCTCCATCCCTTCATTCTTTCTCGAGTTATTTCTGCACTGATCTCCAGTAGTATATTTGGCACCTACCAACCTGGGGAGTTCATCTTTCAGTGTCCTATCTTTTGGCCTTTTCATACTATTCATGGGTTTCTCAAGGCAAGAATACGGAAGTGGCTTGGCATTCCCTTCTCCAGTGGACCACATTCTGTCAGACCTCTCCACCATGACCCGTCTGTCTTGGGTGGCCCCACACGGCATCACTTACTTTCATTGGGTTAGACAGTGCCCAGAGTTCAAACCCAAACTCCTGTTTCATCTCACCCTACCTATCCCCCACCCATAACCACACATCCATTCCCTACATGTGCCGCTCTTCCTGCCCTAGAAATAGGTTCATCTGTGCTATTTTTCTAGATTCCACTTATATGCAGTAAAATATGATATTTGTTTTTCTCTTTCTGACTTTCTTCACTCTATGTAAGAGACTCTTAAGTCCATCCATGTCTCTGCCAATGACTCAGTATCATTCTTTATTATGGCTGAGTAATATTCTGTTGTATATATGTTCCACATCTTTACTCTGTCAGTGGATATTTGGATTGTTTCCATGTTATGGCTTTTGTAAATAGTTTGCAATGAACACTGGGGTGCAAGTGTCTTTTACAACTATGGGTCACAGGAGGTATGCTGAGTAGTGGAATTGCTGGATCATATGGCAGTTCTATATTTAGTTTTTAAAGAAACTTCCATACTGTTCTTCATATTGACTGTGTCAGTTTACATTCCCATCATCAGTGACAGAGGGTGCCCTTTTGTCCACACTCTCTCCAGGATTTATTGTCTGTAGATTTTTGGATGATGACCATTCTGACCAGTGTGAGGTAACACTTAATTATAGATTTGATCAGCATTTCTCTAATAATTAATGATAATGAGCATCATTTCATATGGCTTTTAGCCATCAGTATGTCTTTGGAGAAATATCTAATTAGGTTTTCACCCAGGCTTTGATTGGTTTGTTTTTTTTTGATATTGAATTTCACGAGCTATTTGTATATTTGGAAATTAATCCTTTGTCAGTTGCTTCATTTACAAATATTTTCCCCCATTCTGATGGTTGTCTTTTCATGTCCTTTATGATTTTCTTTGCTGTGTAAAAACTTTTAATTTGAACTAGATCACATTTGTTTATTTTGTTTTTATTTTCATTACTTTAGGTGGTGGATCAAAAAAGATATTGCTGTGATGTATTGCAAAGAGTGTTCTTCCTATCTTTTCCCCTAAGAGTTTCACAGTATCTTTCCATTTAGGTGCTTAATCCATTTTGAGTTTACGTTTGTGTATGTTATTAGGAATGTTCAAGTTTCAATCTTTTAAATGTAGCTGTCCAGTTTTATCAGTCATCATTAATTGAAGTGACTGTCTTTTCTCTATTGTATGTTCTTGCCTCCTTTGTCATAAATTAGGTGATCTCTGGGCTCTCTATCTTATTCCATTGATCTATATTTCTGTTTTTGTGCCAGTATCTTACTGTTTTGATGACTGTAGCTTTGTAGTACAGACTGAAGCCAGGGAGCCTAATTCCTGTATGTCTATTTTTCTTTCTCAAGATAACTGGATATTTTGGGACTTTTTTATTTCCATGTGAATTGTAATTTTTTTTCTTTAAATTCTGTGAAAAATGTTATTGTTATTGATAACTTGATAGTGATTGGACTGAATAGGTAAATTGCTTTCAGTAGTATAGTCATTTTCACAATATCGATTCTTCCTATCGACGAACATGGTATATCTCTCCATCTATGTAATATTTGATTTCTTTCATCAGTGTCATAGTGAGTACAGGTTTCTACATCCTTAAATAATTTTGTTCCTAGGTATGTTATCTTTTTTGTGTGGTGGCAAATGACATTTATTTTTTAATCTGTCTTATTTATTTGTTGCTATATAGGAATGCAAGAGATTTCTGTGTGTTGATTTTGTATCCTGAAACTTTACCAAATTCATTGACGAGCTCTAGTAGTCTTGAGGTAGTGTTTGACAGTAGCAAAATAATAACGGGTGATTTTCACACCCCGCTTACACATTTGGAAGGGAGCAAAAACTTTAAATGACACAATAGACCAGACAGACTTAATTGATATTTATAAGACATTCTATCCAAAAGCAGCAGAATAAATTTTCTTCTCAAATGCAACCAGAACATTCTCCAGAATATATCACATCTTAGGTCACAAATCAAGCCTTGGTAAATTTAAGAATATGGAAATCATATCACGCATCTTTTCCAACTATGTAACTTTGAGATTAGGAATCAATTGCAACAAAATAACTATACAAAGCACAAACACATGTAGGCTAAACAATATGCTGCTAAATAACAAAGAGATAACTGAAAAATCAAAGACACAATTCAATAATACATAAAAATAAGCAACACAGAAAACATGAGGACCCAAAACCTGTACAATGCAGCAAAACAGCCCTGTGAGGGAAATTTATAGCAATTCAATCCCACCTCAAGAAATAAAAATCTCAAATAAATAACTTCTCCTTGCACCTAAAGCAATTAGATAAATAAGAACAAACAAAACCCAAAGTTAGTAGAAGGAAAGAAATCATAAAAATCATAGCAGAAATAGATGAATTAGAAATGAAGGAAACAGTAGCAAAGATCAATGAAACTAAAAGCTTGTTCTTTGAGAAGATAAAATTGATAACCCGTTAGCCAAACTAATCAACAAAAAAGGAGAGAGTTCAAATAAATAAAATTAGAAATGAAAAAGGAGGAATTACAACTGATATGAAAGAAAAACAAAGGATCATGATACTACTACAAGCAACTATATGCAAAAAAAAACAAGGTAAACCTGGAAGAAATGGGCACATTCTTAGACAGGTACAACCTTCCCATGTTGAACCAGGAACAGAAAATATAAATAGACCAATCACAAGTAATGAAATTAACACTGCAATTTCAAAGCTTCCAACAAACAAGCTTCCAGGACCATATGGGTTCACAGGTGAATTCTATCATACATTTAGAGAATAGCCAATACCCATACTTCTCAAACATTTGCAAAAAACTTGCAGAGGAAGGAATGCTTCCAAAGCCCATTCTACATGGCTATTGTCACCCTGATAACAAAACCAGACAATGATGTCACACCCACACAGTTGTAAACCAGTGTGAGAGCTGACTCATTGGAAAACACCCTGATGCTGGGAAAGATCGAAGGAAAAAGGAGAAGAGAGCAGCAGAGGATGAGATGGTTAGATAGCATCACTGACTCAATGGACATGAGTTTGAACAAACTCTGGGAGATGTTGAAGGACAGGGGAGACTGGTGTGCTGCAGTCCATGGGGTCACAAAGAGTCAGACATGACTTAGTGACTAAACAAGAACAACATCACTTATGAACACTGACATAAAAATCCTCAACAAAATACTAACAAACAGAGTCTGACACACATTAGGAGGATCATGCAACATGATCAAGTTAGATTTATCCCAGCAATGCAAAGATTCTTCAATATGTGCAAATCAGTCAATGTGATACATCATATTAAAAGCTTAAAGAATAGAAACCATATGACCATCTCAATAGATGCACAGAAAGCTTTTGAAAAAATCCAACAGTATTTATGAGAAAAATGCTCCAGAAAATGAGCATAGAGGTATCCTATCTCAACATAATAAAGGCCATATATGACATACCAAAAGTAAACATCATTCTCAATGGTGAAAACCTTAAAGCATTTCTTCTAAGATCAGGAATAATACAAGGATATCCACTCTTGCCAGTTTTATTCAACATAGTATTGGAAGTCCTTGCCATGGTAACCAAAGAAGAAAAAGAAAAGAAATTCAAATTAGATAAGTAAAACTGTCACTGTTTTCAGATGACATGGTACTATACATAGAGAATTCTAAAGATGCCCCTAGAAAACTACAAGAATTCATCACTGAGTTTGGTAAAGTTGCAGGATACAACATTAATGCACAGAAATCTCTTGTATTCCTATATACTAATAATGAAAGATCAGAAAGAGAAATTAAGGAACCAATCACATTTACTATTACAACAAATAGAATAAAATACTTAAGAATAAACCTGCCTAGGGATGCAAAAGATCTATACTCAACAGTGATGAAAGAAACTGAGATGACATAAACAGGTGGAAAGTTATACCATGTTCTTGGATTCAGAAAATCAATATTGTCGAAATGACCATACTGCTCAAGGAAATCTATAGATTCAATGCAATCTCTATTGAATTACCAATGGGAAAAAATTTACCAATTTCATTCTTCATAACGCAAAATTTTAATATTTGTATGTAGAAACAGAAGACCTCAAATAGCCAAAGCAAACTTGAGAAAGAAAAATGAATCTAGAGGAATCAGGCTTCATGACTTCAGACTATACTACAAAGCTACAGCCATCAAAACTATATGGTACTGTCACAAAAACAGACATATAGATCAATGGAACAGGATAGAAATTCCTGAAATAAATGGACACACTTATGATCAATTAATCTATAAGAAAGGAGACAAAGCTATACCATGGAGAAAAGACAGTATCTTCAATAAATGGTGGTGGGAAAACTGGACAGCTACATGTAAAAAACATGAAATTAAAATATTCTTTATCACCACACACAAAAATAAACTCAAAATGGATTAAATGTAAGATTAGATACTATAAAAATCTTGGAAGAAAACAAAAGAACACACTTTGACATAAATTGTAGCATTATCTTTTTTAGTCAGTCTCTTAGAGTAATGGAACTAAATACAAAAAAAAACAAATGGGACATAATTTGTTTTGCTATGCAAAAACGTTTGAGTATTTTTAAAATGGGACATAATTTCCTTTGTTATGCCAAAGCTTTTGAGGTTTTAAAAGCTTTGTCATAGCAAAGGAAACCATAAACAAAACAAAAAGACAACTGGCAGAATGAGAGAAATTATTTGCAAGCAGTGTGATTGACAAGGGATTAACAAGGGATTAATCTCCAAAATATACAAACAGTTCATGCAGCTCTATGTAAAAAAAGAAAAAAAAATATCATAAATGGGCATACAAGGTGAACAGGCATTTCTACAAAATAAACATACAGATGGCCAAGAAGTATGTGAAAATACAATCAGCATTGCTAATTATTAGAGAAATGCAAATCAAAACTATAAAGAAATATTTCCACCAATTACAATGATCATCATCAAAAAGTCTACAAATGCTGTAGAAGGTATGGAGAAAAGGGAGCCCTCCTACAGTGTTGGTGGAATGTAAGTTGGTACAACCACTATGGAGGATGATACGGACGTTTTTAAGAAACTAAAAATGGAGTTACCATATGATCCAGCAATCCCACTCCTGGGCATATATCTGGGGAAACACATGGTTGGAAAAAATGCATGCAATCCAGTGTTCATTGCAATGCTGTTTACAATAACCAAGACATTGAAGCAGCCTGAATATTCATCATATAACTGGATAAGGATGATATGGTACATATATAGAATGGAATATTACTCAGCCATTAAAGAGAATGAAATAATGCCATTTCCAGCAACATGGTGGAGCTGGAGATTATCATACTTAATGAAGTCAGTCAGACAGAGAAAGATAAATATATGATCTTGCTTTATGCAGAATCTAAAATAATATACAAACAAGCTTATTTACAAAGCAGAAACATAGTTACAGGATTTAGAGAATGAGTTTATGTTACCAAGGGTAAAGGTGGGAGGAGGGGTAGATTAGGAGTTTTGGATTGACATGTACACACTGCTATATTTAAAACAGATCACAAACAGGACCTAATGTACAGCACAAGGAACTCTATTCAATACTCTGTAATAATCTAAATGGGAAAAGAATTTGAAAAAGAAAAGATATATGTATGTGTATAATTGAATCACTTTGCTACACACCTGAAACTACACGTTGCTAATCAACTATACTCCAATATAATGTAAAATTTTTGAAAAGAAGTGAAAATAAAATAGAAATAATGGTAAAAAACAATCAGATTTCTCCACACACTCTGTATTCCAGTTCTGTGGGACTCAAATATGTGAGAAATCAGGTTTCTCTAATCAGAATTTAAGAGAGATAATTTTGAAAGCTAACACCATATAAGGTAATAGTGGAAACCTTGGGAAGTGTTTTTTAAATTAATTAATTATTTTATTTTCTTTACATTATCGTGTTGGTTTTGCCATACATTGACATGAATCCACCATGGGTATACATGTGTTCCCCTTTCAGAATCCCCCTCCCACCTCCCTCCCGATTCCATCTCTCTGGGTCATCCTGGTGCACCAGCCCTGAGCACCCTGTATCAAGCATCAAACCTGGCTGGTGATTCATTTCACATATGATAATTTACATGTTTCAATGCCGTTCTCCCATATCATCCCACCCTTGTGAAGAAGATCAGAAAGCTCAATTTGGAGATTTTGAGATAATAATCTTAATAACATTGTTTAACTTTACGTAGCAAGGAATCATTTATAAACTACTATCCCATATTTGGGAAGCCTCAGTGGCTTAGTGGTATAGAATCCACCTGCAGTGTAGGAGATGGGTTCAATCCCTGGGTTGGGAAGATACCCTGGAGAAGGAACTGGCAAAAAAATATCCCCTTATTCTAGTCTGATTTTAACAGATTTGAGAGATAAGAAAGGAACAGTAGACATTATAAAACACACACACAAGTAAAGATGTTTTTTAATGATGAAAAAAGTAAAAGTACTTCAGGGATAGATGCTGTCAGGAGCTGTGGGTTAGATCTCTGGAAAAGGAAATGACAATCCACTCCAGTATTCTTGCGTGGGTAATCTCATGGGCAGGGGAGCATGGCAGGCTATAGTCCATGGGTACTTAGCAGCTAAACAACAAACTACTTCAGGGATAGATACCACCATGCCCATTTTATAGATGAAAAAACTAAGGGTCATAGAGTTTAATTATTTGCTCCATAATTCTCGATGAATAAATCATGGTGATAGATCTAGAATTCAGGTCTTCTGGCTCAGTATTCTTACCACCCAGTCAAAGCAAGAAGCAAAGAAAGAGTGAAGAGGAGTGAAGGACAGAATGATAGGGATCTAGAGACTACACTATCAGAAAAACTAGGAAATTACTAGAAATTATGGAGATATGTTAGAGAAGATTCTTGTGAGTCCTTTCGACAGCAAGGAGATCAAACCAGTCAATCCTAAAGGAAATCAGTCCTGAATACTCACTGGAAGGACTAATGCTGAAGCTCCAATACTTTGGCCACCTGATGTGATGAATGGACTCATTGGAAAAGATTAGATGCTGGGAAAAATTGACGGCAGGAGGAGAAGGGATGACAGCATTAGATGGTTTGATGGCATCACCCACTCAATGGACCTGAGTTTGAGCAAGCTTGGGGAGTTATTAATGGACAGGGAAGCCTGGCATGCTGCAGTCCACAGGGTTGCAAAGAGTCAGACATGACTGAGAGACTGAACTGAATTGATGGAGATATATATGAGGAGGACATTGTCATCAGGGTTAAATGTTACAAAAGATGTAAAATTAAAAGTTATCATTAATTCTGAGCAGTGTAGTTTGAGGCAAAATATTTTCTGACATTAAAAATGATGTAAGTTTGACAGGGAAATATAGGTCAACCAAATATAATAAACTTGTTTGTGTTACTTTTGTTTGAGCCTTCTTAAATATATCATTTGCTCATGGGCTATTCGGGGAAAGCAATGGCAAACCACTCCAGTACTCTTGCCTAGAAAATCCCATGGACAGAGGAGCCTGGTAGGCTGCAATCCATGGGGTCGCTAAGAGTCGGACACGACTGACCTTCCTTTCTTTCACTTTTCACTTTCATGCATTGGAGAAGGAAATGGCAACCCACTCCACTGTTTTGCCCGGAGAATCCCAGGGATGGGGAGCCTGGTGGGCTGCCGACTCTGTAGTCGCACCGAGTCAGACACAACTGGAGTGACTTCACAGCAGCAGCAGCAGCAGCATGAGCTATTACTATCATCAGGTTTGTGTATTGAAAGTCAGCAAAATAAGTATTGATATTTCATACTTACCTGTATTAATTTTTTCTTGATTAATATAGTATTGTCCTGTATCTACTAAAAACCCCAGCAATCGCACTGGTAGGCATGCACACTGAGGAAACCAGAATTGAAAGAGACATATGTACACCAATGTTCATCACAGCACTGTTTACAATAGCCAGGACATGGAAGCAACCTAGATATCCATTGGCAGACGAATGGATAAGAAAGCTATGGTACTTATACACAATGGAATATTACCCAGCTATTAAAAAGAATACATTTGAATCAGTTTTAATGAGGTGGATGAAACTGGAGCATATTATACAGAGTGAAGTAAGTCAGAAAGAAAAACACCAATACAGTATATTCACACATATGTATGGAATTTAGAAAGATGATAACAATGACCCTATATGTGAGACAACAAGAGAGACGGATGTAAAGAACAGACTTTTGCACTTCATGGGAGAAGGCGAGGATGGGATGATCTGAAAGAATACTATTGAAACCTGTATATTACCATATGTGAAATAGATGGCCAGTCCAGGTTCAAGGCATGAGACAGGGCACTCAGGGCCAGTGCACTGTGAGGCCCCTGAGGGATGGGATGGGGAGGAAGGTGGGAGGAGGTTACAGGATGGGAGACACATGTACACCCATGGCTAATTCATGTTATGTATGGCAAATGCCACTACAATATTGTAAAGTAATTAGCCTCCAATTAAACTTAATAAATTAACTAAAAATAAAACACCTTAGTACAACCAACTTTTATTTCCCTTTTGAAGGTCCCTCCATTTTAGAAAGACAAAGAAGCACTTACTGGCAGATGCTGATGTATAATCACAATTTTTTAAACTGTATAGCCTCATGCAGTCAGAAAATATTCACTGGATTTGTCATCAAAATATGAAGTTGGAAATATGTCTTTAGTACATTTTCCACTTTTGGTATTGAATCTTCTCTTTAATTACAAGAAACATTACTAGGCAAAAACGATATTGAAGGAAACAGGAGATTTTTGATGTTATAAATATTTCTAGCTATGTTCATACTCATTTGACAGTGTATACACAGTAAATTCGGAGAAGGTGGTGGCACCCCACTCCAGTACTCTTGCCTGTAAAATCCCTTGGATGGAGGAGCCTGGTAGGCTGCAGTCCATGGGGTCGTGAAGAGTTGGACACAACTGAGCGACTTCACTTTCACTTTTCACTTTCATGCATTGGAAAAGGAAATGGCAACCCACTCCAGTGTTCTTGCCTGGATAATCCCAGGGATCGGGGAGCCGTCTGTGGGGTTGCACAGAGTCGAACACTACTGAAGTGACTTAGCAGCAGCAGCAGCAGCACACTGTAAATTAGTTTGGATATACCTCAAAAGGCAACCATTGAGATTGTGTTACCAATTAATAAATGAAAATTTGGCTTCATATAGTTTGTTATGTGAAAATAATTGCTAACAAGTAAGATAAGATGATATCATTCTAAGTAGAATTTCAGCTGTGGGACATCAAGGGCTATATCATTCAGAGGAGTAGGGAAGATTCTTTTTCTGGAATGAAATCATAGGAATTACTTGAACTTCAACTCTCCATTTGTCCCTTTGCTATCATAGATCATCATAATTAACTACTAGTGCCTTTTAGAGAGTTTGGGTAAACTTTTTGAGAATTCACAATTAATCATCTATTCTAGGAAAATTAGCAAAATATAAGAAATAATTTTGCAAAAAGTAAAAATAGAAGGAATGCTGATGGTCATTTCGCAAGGTCCATTTGTACGTAATCCATTTTATTACATGAGAAAATAATTTATGTGTTGTTTTTGGAATCTGTCCTCAAACCTAGTTCATGCTTAAATCTGAAAGGGAATGCATCGCTCTATAATAAGAAACCTAAGTTTTGACTTCCTGTCTCCAGCTTTTCAGACAGTGGCACCAAGTGTGGGTCAGTAGTTTATTTTATGGATTATTTTCTTGTATTTGGAAAATTCTGGTAAAGAAAGCACTCTTTTTCCTTATTGCCACTATTGCTCACTTGTGTAAAACCTCATGTACTTTGGAATTGGGAATAGAGCAGTAGACATTCTGAAAGTTAATATTCATGTATGACACTTCTTGAAACATAGACTAGAGGGATGTAATAAAAAATGAATATCGTTACTTCCATGGTGGAACTAATTCTTTTTTTTTTTAAATTTTCTTTACTTTATTGTGTTGCTTTTGCCATACAGTGACATGAAACCGCCATGGGTCTACACATGCTCCCCCTCCAGAACCTCCCTCCCTACCCCCTCCTGACTACCTCCCCCTGGGACATCCTGGTGCACCAGCCCCCAGCATCAACCCTGGGCTGGCGATTAATTTCACATATGGTAATTAACATGTTTCAATGTCATTCTCCCATATCATCCCAACCTTGCCCTCTTCCACAGAGTCCACGTGTCTGTTCTATACATCTGCGTTCCTTTTTCTGGCTCGCATGCAGGGTTCTCGTTACCATCCTTCTAAATTCCATATATATGCGTTAGTATACTGTATTGTTTTCCTTCTGGCTTACTTCACTCTGGATAATAGGCTCCAGTTCCATCCACCTGAGTAGAACTGCTTCAAATGAATTTTTTTTAATGCTGAGTAATATTCCCTTGTGTATGTGTACCACAGCTTTCTTATCCATTTGTCAGTTGATGGGCATCTAGGTTGCTTCCATGTCCTGGCTATTGTAA